>CALNHX010004458.1:0-127269 GCA_940337035.1 Agriotes lineatus
TCAAGTCGTTCTCGAGTTTAATTTTCCGGCTTTCCCTTTGGATTTTTCCGAACATTTCTTTTTTGTTAAACTATCTGAGGAGTAAGACGAACACAACAACAAAAAAATCATTCAAATCGGTCAAGTCGTTCTCGAGTTTAATTTTCCGGCTTTCCTTTTGGATTTTTCCAAACTTTTCTTTTTTGCTAAACTATCTGGAGAGTAAGACGAACACAACAACGAAAAAATCATTCAAATCGGTCAAGTCGTTCTCGAGTTTAATTTTCCGGCTTTCCCTTTGGATTTTTCCGAATTTTTCTTTTTTGTTAAACCATCTCGGGAGTAAGACGAACACAACAACAAAAAAATCATTCAAATCGGTCAAGTCGTTCTCGAGTTTAATTTTTCGGCTTTCCCTTTGGATTTCTCCGAATTTTCTTTTTTGCTAAAGCACCTCGGGAGTAAGACGAACACAACAACGAAAAAAGCATCCAAATCGGTCAAGTCGTTCTCGAGTTTAATTTTCCGGCTTTCCCTTTGGATTTTTCCGAACTTTTCTTTTCTGTTAAACCATCTGGGGAGTAAGACGAACACAACAAAGAAAAAATCATTCAAATCGGTCAAGTCGTTCTCGAGTTTAATTTTCCGGCTTTCCCTTTTAATTTTTCCGAATGTTTCTTTTTTGTTAAACCATCTCGGGAGTAAGACGAACACAACAACGAAAAAATCATTCAAATCGGTCAAGTCGTTCTCGAGTTTAATTTTCCGGCTTTCCCTTTGGATTTTTCCGAATTTTTCTTTTTTGTTAAACCATCTCGCGAGTAAGACGAACACAACAACGAAAAAAGCATCCAACTCGGTCAAGTCGTTCTCGAGTTTAATTTTCCGGCTTTCCCTTTGGATTTTTCCGAATTTTTCTTTTTTGTTAAACCATCTCGGGAGTAAGACGAACACAACAACAAAAAAATCATTCAAATCGGTCAAGTCGTTCTCGAGTTTAATTTTCCGGCTTTCCCTTTGGATTTTTCCGAATTTTTCTTTTTTGTTAAACCATCTCGGGAGTAAGACGAACACAACAACGAAAAAAGCATCCAACTCGGTCAAGTCGTTCTCGAGTTTAAGTTTCCGGCTTTCCCTTTGGATTTTTCCGAATTTTCTTTCTTGTTAAACCACTTCGGGAGTAAGATAAACACAACAACAAAAAATCATCCAAATCGGTCAAGTCGTTCTCGAGTTTAATTTTCCTACTTTCCCTTTGGATTTTTCCGAATGTTTCTTTTTTGTTAAACCATCTCGCGAGTAAGACAAACACAACAACGAAAAAATAATTCAAATCGGTCAAGTCGTTCTCGAGTTTAATTTTCCGGCTTTCCCTTTGGATTTTTCCGAGTTTTTCTTTTTTGTTAAACCATCTCGGGAGTAAGACAAACACAACAACGAAAAAAGCATCCAACTCGGTCAAGTCGTTCTCGAGTTTAAGTTTCCGGCTTTCCCTTTGGATTTTTCCGAATTTTCTCTCTTGCTAAACCACTTCGGGAGTAAGATAAACACAACAACGAAAAAAGCATCCAACTCGGTCAAGTCGTTCTCGAGTTTAAGTTTCCGGCTTTCCCTTTGGATTTTTCCGAATTTTCTCTCTTGCTAAAGCACCTCGGGAGTAAGACGAACACAACAACGAAAAAAGCATCCAAATCGGTCAAGTCGTTCTCGAGTTTAATTTTCCGGCTTTCCCTTTGGATTTTTTCGAATTTTTCTTTTTTGGTAAACCATCTCGGGAGTAAGACGAACACAACAACGAAAAAATAATTCAAATCGGTTAAGTCGTTCTCGAGTTTAATTTTCCGGCTTTCCCTTTGGATTTTTCCGAATGTTTCTTTTTTGTTAAACCATCTGGGGAGTAAGACGAACACAACAAAGAAAAAATCATTCAAATCGGTCAAGTCGTTCTCGAGTTTAATTTTCCGGCTTTCCCTTTGGATTTTTCCGAATGTTTCTTTTTTGTTAAACCATCTGGGGAGTAAGACGAACACAACAACGAAAAAATAATTCAAATCGGTTAAGTCGTTCTCGAGTTTAATTTTCCGGCTTTCCCTTTGGATTTTTCCGAATTTTCTTTTTTGCTAAAGCACCTCGGGAGTAAGACGAACACAACAACAAAAAAAGCATCCAAATCGGTTAAGTCGTTCTCGAGTTTAATTTTCCGGCTTTCCCTTTGGATTTTTCCGAACTTTTCTTTTCTGTTAAATTATGTGGGGAGTAAGACAAACACAACAAAGAAAAAATCATTCAAATCGGTCAAGTCGTTCTCGAGTTTAAGTTTCCGGCTTTTCCTTTGGATTTTTCCGAATTTTCTTTCTTGCTAAACCACTTCGGGAGTAAGATAAACACAACAACAAAAAATCATCCAAATCGGTCAAGTCGTTCTCGAGTTTAATTTTCCGGCTTTTCCTTTGGATTTTTCCGAATTTTTCTTTTTTGTTAAACCATCTCGGGAGTAAGACGAACACAACAACAAAAAAATCATTCAAATCGGTCAAGTCGTTCTCGAGTTTAATTTTCCGGCTTTCCCTTTTAATTTTTCCGAATGTTTCTTTTTTGTTAAACCATCTCGGGAGTAAGACGAACACAACAACGAAAAAATCATTCAAATCGGTCAAGTCGTTCTCGAGTTTAATTTTCCGGCTTTCCCTTTGGATTTTTCCGAATTTTTCTTTTTTGTTAAACCATCTCGCGAGTAAGACGAACACAACAACGAAAAAAGCATCCAACTCGGTCAAGTCGTTCTCGAGTTTAATTTTCCGGCTTTCCCTTTGGATTTTTCCGAATTTTTCTTTTTTGTTAAACCATCTCGGGAGTAAGACGAACACAACAACAAAAAAATCATTCAAATCGGTCAAGTCGTTCTCGAGTTTAATTTTCCGGCTTTCCCTTTGGATTTTTCCGAATTTTCTTTTTTGCTAAAGCACCTCGGGAGTAAGACGAACACAACAACGAAAAAAGCATCCAAATCGGTCAATTCGTTCTCGAGTTTAATTTTCCGGCTTTCCCTTTGGATTTTTCCGAATTTTTTTTTTTTGGTAAACCATCTCGGGAGTAAGACGAACACAACAACGAAAAAATAATTCAAATCGGTCAAGTCGTTCTCGAGTTTAATTTTCCGGCTTTCCCTTTGGATTTTTCCGAACTTTTCTTTTCTGTTAAACCATCTGG
The DNA here is from genome assembly GCA_940337035.1 of Agriotes lineatus. Classification (NCBI taxonomy): domain Eukaryota; kingdom Metazoa; phylum Arthropoda; class Insecta; order Coleoptera; family Elateridae; genus Agriotes; species Agriotes lineatus. The sequence goes on from CALNHX010004458.1 coordinate 3,190, forward strand.
GGAGTAAGACGAACACAACAAAGAAAAAATCTATCAAATCGGTCAAGTCGTTCTCGAGTTTAATTTTCCGGCTTTCCCTTTGGATTTTTCCGAATGTTTCTTTTTTGTTAAACCATCTGGGGAGTAAGACGAACACAACAAAGAAAAAATCATTCAAATCGGTCAAGTCGTTCTCGAGTTTAATTTTCCGGCTTTCCCTTTGGATTTTTTCGAATTTTTCTTTTTTGGTAAACCATCTCGGGAGTAAGACGAACACAACAACGAAAAAATAATTCAAATCGGTTAAGTCGTTCTCGAGTTTAATTTTCCGGCTTTCCCTTTGGATTTTTCCGAATTTTTCTTTTTTGTTAAACCATCTCGGGAGTAAGACGAACACAACAAAGAAAAAATCATTCAAATCGGTCAAGTCGTTCTCGAGTTTAATTTTCCGGCTTTCCCTTTGGATTTTTTCGAATTTTTCTTTTTTGGTAAACCATCTCGGGAGTAAGACGAACACAACACCGAAAAAATAATTCAAATCGGTTAAGTCGTTCTCGAGTTTAATTTTCCGGCTTTCCCTTTGGATTTTTCCGAATTTTCTTTTTTGCTAAAGCACCTCGGGAGTAAGACGAACACAACAACAAAAAAAGCATCCAAATCGGTCAAGTCGTTCTCGAGTTTAATTTTCCGGCTTTCCCTTTGGATTTTTCCGAACTTTTCTTTTCTGTTAAATTATCTGGGGAGTAAGACAAACACAACAAAGAAAAAATCATTCAAATCGGACAAGTCGTTCTCGAGTTTAATTTTCCGGCTTTTCCTTTGGATTTTTCCGAATGTTTTTTTTTTGTTAAACCATCTCGCGAGTAAGACAAACACAAAAACGAAAAAATAATTCAAATCGGTCAAGTCGTTTTCGAGTTTAATTTTCCGGCTTTTCCTTTGGATTTTTCCGAGTTTTTCTTTTTTGTTAAACCATCTCGGGAGTAAGACAAACACAACAACGAAAAAAGCATCCAACTCGGTCAAGTCGTTCTCGAGTTTAAGTTTCCGGCTTTTCCTTTGGATTTTTCCGAATTTTCTTTCTTGCTAAACCACTTCGGGAGTAAGATAAACACAACAACAAAAAATCATCCAAATCGGTCAAGTCGTTCTCGAGTTTAATTTTCCGGCTTTTCCTTTGGATTTTTCCGAATTTTTCTTTTTTGTTAAACCATCTCGGGAGTAAGACGAACACAACAACAAAAAAATCATTCAAATCGGTCAAGTCGTTCTCGAGTTTAATTTTCCGGCTTTCCCTTTGGATTTTTCCGAATTTTCTTTTTTGCTAAAGCACCTCGGGAGTAAGACGAACACAACAAAGAAAAAATCATTCAAATCGGACAAGTCGTTCTCGAGTTTAATTTTCCTACTTTCCCTTTGGATTTTTCCGAATGTTTCTTTTTTGTTAAACCATCTCGCGAGTAAGACAAACACAACAACGAAAAAATAATTCAAATCGGTCAAGTCGTTCTCGAGTTTAATTTTCCGGCTTTCCCTTTGGATTTTTCCGAGTTTTTCTTTTTTGTTAAACCATCTCGGGAGTAAGACAAACACAACAACGAAAAAAGCATCCAACTCGGTCAAGTCGTTCTCGAGTTTAATTTTCCGGCTTTCCCTTTGGATTTTTCCGAATTTTCTCTCTTGCTAAACCACTTCGGGAGTAAGATAAACACAACAACAAAAAATCATCCAAATCGGTCAAGTCGTTCTCGAGTTTAATTTTCCGGCTTTCCCTTTGGATTTTTCCGAATTTTTCTTTTTCGTTAAACCATCTTGGGAGCAAGGCGAACACAACAACGAAAAAATCATCCAAATCGGTCAAGTCGTTCTTGAGTTTAATTTTCCGGCTGTCCCTTTGGATTTTTCCGAATTTTCTTTCTTGCTAAACCACTTCGGGGGTAAGATAAACACAACAACAAAAAAGCATCCAAATCGGTCAAGTCGTTCTCGAGTTTAATTTTCCGGCTTTCCCTTTGGATTTTTCCGAACATTTCTTTTTTGTTAAACTATCTGGGGAGTAAGACGAACACAACAACAAAAAAATCATTCAAATCGGTCAAGTCGTTCTCGAGTTTAATTTTCCGGCTTTCCTTTTGGTTTTTTCCAAACTTTTCTTTTTTGCTAAACTATCTGGAGAGTAAGACGAACACAACAACGAAAAAATCATTCAAATCGGTCAAGTCGTTCTCGAGTTTAATTTTCCGGCTTTCCCTTTGGATTTTTCCGAATTTTTCTTTTTTGTTAAACCATCTCGGGAGTAAGACGAACACAACAACAAAAAAATCATTCAAATCGGTCAAGTCGTTCTCGAGTTTAATTTTTCGGCTTTCCCTTTGGATTTCTCCGAATTTTCTTTTTTGCTAAAGCACCTCGGGAGTAAGACGAACACAACAACGAAAAAAGCATCCAAATCGGTCAAGTCGTTCTCGAGTTTAATTTTCCGGCTTTCCCTTTGGATTTTTCCGAACTTTTCTTTTCTGTTAAACCATCTGGGGAGTAAGACGAACACAACAAAGAAAAAATCATCTAATCGGTCAAGTCGTTCTCGAGTTTAATTTTCCGGCTTTCCCTTTTAATTTTTCCGAATGTTTCTTTTTTGTTAAACCATCTCGGGAGTAAGACGAACACAACAACGAAAAAATCATTCAAATCGGTCAAGTCGTTCTCGAGTTTAATTTTCCGGCTTTCCCTTTGGATTTTTCCGAATTTTTCTTTTTTGTTAAACCATCTCGCGAGTAAGACGAACACAACAACGAAAAAAGCATCCAACTCGGTCAAGTCGTTCTCGAGTTTAATTTTCCGGCTTTCCCTTTGGATTTTTCCGAATTTTTCTTTTTTGTTAAACCATCTCGGGAGTAAGACGAACACAACAACAAAAAAATCATTCAAATCGGTCAAGTCGTTCTCGAGTTTAATTTTCCGGCTTTCCCTTTGGATTTTTCCGAATTTTCTTTTTTGCTAAAGCACCTCGGGAGTAAGACGAACACAACAACGAAAAAAGCATCCAAATCGGTCAATTCGTTCTCGAGTTTAATTTTCCGGCTTTCCCTTTGGATTTTTCCGAATTTTTCTTTTTTGGTAAACCATCTCGGGAGTAAGACGAACACAACAACGAAAAAATAATTCAAATCGGTCAAGTCGTTCTCGAGTTTAATTTTCCGGCTTTCCCTTTGGATTTTTCCGAACTTTTCTTTTCTGTTAAACCATCTGGGGAGTAAGACGAACACAACAAAGAAAAAATCTATCAAATCGGTCAAGTCGTTCTCGAGTTTAATTTTCCGGCTTTCCCTTTGGATTTTTCCGAATGTTTCTTTTTTGTTAAACCATCTGGGGAGTAAGACGAACACAACAAAGAAAAAATCATTCAAATCGGTCAAGTCGTTCTCGAGTTTAATTTTCCGGCTTTCCCTTTGGATTTTTTCGAATTTTTCTTTTTTGGTAAACCATCTCGGGAGTAAGACGAACACAACAACGAAAAAATAATTCAAATCGGTTAAGTCGTTCTCGAGTTTAATTTTCCGGCTTTCCCTTTGGATTTTTCCGAATTTTTCTTTTTTGTTAAACCATCTCGGGAGTAAGACGAACACAACAACGAAAAAAGCATCCAACTCGGTCAAGTCGTTCTCGAGTTTAAGTTTCCGGCTTTCCCTTTGGATTTTTCCGAATTTTCTTTCTTGCTAAACCACTTCGGGAGTAAGATAAACACAACAACAAAAAATCATCCAAATCGGTCAAGTCGTTCTCGAGTTTAATTTTCCGGCTTTCCCTATGGATTTTTCCGAATGTTTCTTTTTTGTTAAACCATCTGGGGAGTAAGACGAACACAACAACGAAAAAATAATTCAAATCGGTCAAGTCGTTCTCGAGTTTAATTTTCCGGCTTTCCCTTTGGATTTTTCCGAATTTTTCTTTTTTGGTAAACCATCTCGGGAGTAAGACGAACACAACAACGAAAAAATAATTCAAATCGGTCAAGTCGTTCTCGAGTTTAATTTTCCGGCTTTCCCTTTGGATTTTTCCGAATTTTTCTTTTTTGTTAAACCATCTCGGGAGTAAGACGAACACAACAACGAAAAAAGCATCCAACTCGGTCAAGTCGTTCTCGAGTTTAAGTTTCCGGCTTTCCCTTTGGATTTTTCCGAATTTTCTCTCTTGCTAAACCACTTCGGGAGTAAGATAAACACAACAACAAAAAATCATCCAAATCGGTCAAGTCGTTCTCGAGTTTAATTTTCCGGCTTTCCCTTTGGATTTTACCGAATTTTTCTTTTTTGTTAAACCATCTCGGGAGTAAGACGAACACAACAACAAAAAAATCATTCAAATCGGTCAAGTCGTTCTCGAGTTTAATTTTCCGGCTTTCCCTTTGGATTTTTCCGAATTTTCTTTTTTGCTAAAGCACCTCGGGAGTAAGACGAACACAACAACGAAAAAAGCATCCAAATCGGTCAATTCGTTCTCGAGTTTAATTTTCCGGCTTTCCCTTTGGATTTTTCCGAATTTTTCTTTTTTGGTAAACCATCTCGGGAGTAAGACGAACACAACAACGAAAAAATAATTCAAATCGGTCAAGTCGTTCTCGAGTTTAATTTTCCGGCTTTCCCTTTGGATTTTTCCGAACTTTTCTTTTCTGTTAAACCATCTGGGGAGTAAGACGAACACAACAAAGAAAAAATCATTCAAATCGGTCAAGTCGTTCTCGAGTTTAATTTTCCGGCTTTCCCTTTGGATTTTTCCGAATGTTTCTTTTTTGTTAAACCATCTGGGGAGTAAGACGAACACAACAAAGAAAAAATCATTCAAATCGGTCAAGTCGTTCTCGAGTTTAATTTTCCGGCTTTCCCTTTGGATTTTTTCGAATTTTTCTTTTTTGGTAAACCATCTCGGGAGTAAGACGAACACAACAACGAAAAAATTATTCAAATCGGTTAAGTCGTTCTCGAGTTTAATTTTCCGGCTTTCCCTTTGAATTTTTCCGAATTTTTCTTTTTTGTTAAACCATCTCGGGAGTAAGACGAACACAACAACGAAAAAAGCATCCAACTCGGTCAAGTCGTTCTCGAGTTTAAGTTTCCGGCTTTCCCTTTGGATTTTTCCGAATTTTCTTTCTTGCTAAACCACTTCGGGAGTAAGATAAACACAACAACAAAAAATCATCCAAATCGGTCAAGTCGTTCTCGAGTTTAATTTTCCGGCTTTCCCTTTGGATTTTTCCGAATGTTTCTTTTTTGTTAAACCATCTGGGGAGTAAGACGAACACAACAACGAAAAAATCATTCAAATCGGTCAAGTCGTTCTCGAGTTTAATTTTCCGGATTTCCCTTTGGATTTTTTCGAATTTTTCTTTTTTGGTAAACCATCTCGGGAGTAAGACGAACACAACAACGAAAAAATAATTCAAATCGGTTAAGTCGTTCTCGAGTTTAATTTTCCGGCTTTCCCTTTGGATTTTTCCGAATTTTTCTTTTTTGTTAAACCATCTCGGGAGTAAGACGAACACAACAACGAAAAAAGCATCCAACTCGGTCAAGTCGTTCTCGAGTTTAAGTTTCCGGCTTTCCCTTTGGATTTTTCCGAATTTTCTTTCTTGCTAAACCACTTCGGGAGTAAAATAAACACAACAACAAAAAATCATCCAAATCGGTCAAGTCGTTCTCGAGTTTAATTTTCCGGCTTTCCCTTTGGATTTTTCCGAATGTTTCTTTTTTGTTAAACCATCTGGGGAGTAAGACGAACACAACAACGAAAAAATAATTCAAATCGGTCAAGTCGTTCTCGAGTTTAATTTTCCGGCTTTCCCTTTGGATTTTTCCGAATTTTTCTTTTTTAGTAAACCATCTCGGGAGTAAGACGAACACAACAACGAAAAAATAATTCAAATCGGTCAAGTCGTTCTCGAGTTTAATTTTCCGGCTTTCCCTTTGGATTTTTCCGAATTTTTCTTTTTTGTTAAACCATCTCGGGAGTAAGACGAACACAACAACGAAAAAAGCATCCAACTCGGTCAAGTCGTTCTCGAGTTTAAGTTTCCGGCTTTCCCTTTGGATTTTTCCGAATTTTCTTTCTTGCTAAACCACTTCGGGAGTAAGATAAACACAACAACAAAAAATCATCCAAATCGGTCAAGTCGTTCTCGAGTTTAATTTTCCGGCTTTCCCTTTGGATTTTTCCGAATGTTTCTTTTTTGTTAAACCATCTGGGGAGTAAGACGAACACAACAACGAAAAAATAATTCAAATCGGTCAAGTCGTTCTCGAGTTTAATTTTCCGGCTTTCCCTTTGGATTTTTCCGAATTTTTCTTTTTTGGTAAACCATCTCGGGAGTAAGACGAACACAACAACGAAAAAATAATTCAAATCGGTCAAGTCGTTCTCGAGTTTAATTTTCCGGCTTTCCCTTTGGATTTTTCCGAATTTTTCTTTTTTGTTAAACCATCTCGGGAGTAAGACGAACACAACAACGAAAAAAGCATCCAACTCGGTCAAGTCGTTCTCGAGTTTAAGTTTCCGGCTTTCCCTTTGGATTTTTCCGAATTTTCTCTCTTGCTAAACCACTTCGGGAGTAAGATAAACACAACAACAAAAAATCATCCAAATCGGTCAAGTCGTTCTCGAGTTTAATTTTCCGGCTTTCCCTTTGGATTTTTCCGAATTTTTCTTTTTCGTTAAACCATCTTGGGAGCAAGGCGAACACAACAACGAAAAAATCATCCAAATCGGTCAAGTCGTTCTTGAGTTTAATTTTCCGACTGTCCCTTTGGATTTTTCCGAATTTTCTTTCTTGCTAAACCACTTCGGGGGTAAGATAAACACAACAACAAAAAAGCATCCAAATCGGTCAAGTCGTTCTCGAGTTTAATTTTCCGGCTTTCCCTTTGGATTTTTCCGAACATTTCTTTTTTGTTAAACTATCTGAGGAGTAAGACGAACACAACAACAAAAAAATCATTCAAATCGGTCAAGTCGTTCTCGAGTTTAATTTTCCGGCTTTCCTTTTGGATTTTTCCAAACTTTTCTTTTTTGCTAAACTATCTGGAGAGTAAGACGAACACAACAACGAAAAAATCATTCAAATCGGTCAAGTCGTTCTCGAGTTTAATTTTCCGGCTTTCCCTTTGGATTTTTCCGAATTTTTCTTTTTTGTTAAACCATCTCGGGAGTAAGACGAACACAACAACAAAAAAATCATTCAAATCGGTCAAGTCGTTCTCGAGTTTAATTTTTCGGCTTTCCCTTTGGATTTCTCCGAATTTTCTTTTTTGCTAAAGCACCTCGGGAGTAAGACGAACACAACAACGAAAAAAGCATCCAAATCGGTCAAGTCGTTCTCGAGTTTAATTTTCCGGCTTTCCCTTTGGATTTTTCCGAACTTTTCTTTTCTGTTAAACCATCTGGGGAGTAAGACGAACACAACAAAGAAAAAATCATTCAAATCGGTCAAGTCGTTCTCGAGTTTAATTTTCCGGCTTTCCCTTTTAATTTTTCCGAATGTTTCTTTTTTGTTAAACCATCTCGGGAGTAAGACGAACACAACAACGAAAAAATCATTCAAATCGGTCAAGTCGTTCTCGAGTTTAATTTTCCGGCTTTCCCTTTGGATTTTTCCGAATTTTTCTTTTTTGTTAAACCATCTCGCGAGTAAGACGAACACAACAACGAAAAAAGCATCCAACTCGGTCAAGTCGTTCTCGAGTTTAATTTTCCGGCTTTCCCTTTGGATTTTTCCGAATTTTTCTTTTTTGTTAAACCATCTCGGGAGTAAGACGAACACAACAACAAAAAAATCATTCAAATCGGTCAAGTCGTTCTCGAGTTTAATTTTCCGGCTTTCCCTTTGGATTTTTCCGAATTTTTCTTTTTTGTTAAACCATCTCGGGAGTAAGACGAACACAACAACGAAAAAAGCATCCAACTCGGTCAAGTCGTTCTCGAGTTTAAGTTTCCGGCTTTCCCTTTGGATTTTTCCGAATTTTCTTTCTTGCTAAACCACTTCGGGAGTAAGATAAACACAACAACAAAAAATCATCCAAATCGGTCAAGTCGTTCTCGAGTTTAATTTTCCTACTTTCCCTTTGGATTTTTCCGAATGTTTCTTTTTTGTTAAACCATCTCGCGAGTAAGACAAACACAACAACGAAAAAATAATTCAAATCGGTCAAGTCGTTCTCGAGTTTAATTTTCCGGCTTTCCCTTTGGATTTTTCCGAGTTTTTCTTTTTTGTTAAACCATCTCGGGAGTAAGACAAACACAACAACGAAAAAAGCATCCAACTCGGTCAAGTCGTTCTCGAGTTTAAGTTTCCGGCTTTCCCTTTGGATTTTTCCGAATTTTCTCTCTTGCTAAACCACTTCGGGAGTAAGATAAACACAACAACGAAAAAAGCATCCAACTCGGTCAAGTCGTTCTCGAGTTTAAGTTTCCGGCTTTCCCTTTGGATTTTTCCGAATTTTCTCTCTTGCTAAAGCACCTCGGGAGTAAGACGAACACAACAACGAAAAAAGCATCCAAATCGGTCAAGTCGTTCTCGAGTTTAATTTTCCGGCTTTCCCTTTGGATTTTTTCGAATTTTTCTTTTTTGGTAAACCATCTCGGGAGTAAGACGAACACAACAACGAAAAAATAATTCAAATCGGTTAAGTCGTTCTCGAGTTTAATTTTCCGGCTTTCCCTTTGGATTTTTCCGAATGTTTCTTTTTTGTTAAACCATCTGGGGAGTAAGACGAACACAACAAAGAAAAAATCATTCAAATCGGTCAAGTCGTTCTCGAGTTTAATTTTCCGGCTTTCCCTTTGGATTTTTCCGAATGTTTCTTTTTTGTTAAACCATCTGGGGAGTAAGACGAACACAACAACGAAAAAATAATTCAAATCGGTTAAGTCGTTCTCGAGTTTAATTTTCCGGCTTTCCCTTTGGATTTTTCCGAATTTTCTTTTTTGCTAAAGCACCTCGGGAGTAAGACGAACACAACAACAAAAAAAGCATCCAAATCGGTTAAGTCGTTCTCGAGTTTAATTTTCCGGCTTTCCCTTTGGATTTTTCCGAACTTTTCTTTTCTGTTAAATTATGTGGGGAGTAAGACAAACACAACAAAGAAAAAATCATTCAAATCGGTCAAGTCGTTCTCGAGTTTAAGTTTCCGGCTTTTCCTTTGGATTTTTCCGAATTTTCTTTCTTGCTAAACCACTTCGGGAGTAAGATAAACACAACAACAAAAAATCATCCAAATCGGTCAAGTCGTTCTCGAGTTTAATTTTCCGGCTTTTCCTTTGGATTTTTCCGAATTTTTCTTTTTTGTTAAACCATCTCGGGAGTAAGACGAACACAACAACAAAAAAATCATTCAAATCGGTCAAGTCGTTCTCGAGTTTAATTTTCCGGCTTTCCCTTTTAATTTTTCCGAATGTTTCTTTTTTGTTAAACCATCTCGGGAGTAAGACGAACACAACAACGAAAAAATCATTCAAATCGGTCAAGTCGTTCTCGAGTTTAATTTTCCGGCTTTCCCTTTGGATTTTTCCGAATTTTTCTTTTTTGTTAAACCATCTCGCGAGTAAGACGAACACAACAACGAAAAAAGCATCCAACTCGGTCAAGTCGTTCTCGAGTTTAATTTTCCGGCTTTCCCTTTGGATTTTTCCGAATTTTTCTTTTTTGTTAAACCATCTCGGGAGTAAGACGAACACAACAACAAAAAAATCATTCAAATCGGTCAAGTCGTTCTCGAGTTTAATTTTCCGGCTTTCCCTTTGGATTTTTCCGAATTTTCTTTTTTGCTAAAGCACCTCGGGAGTAAGACGAACACAACAACGAAAAAAGCATTCAAATCGGTCAAGTCGTTCTCGAGTTTAATTTTCCGGCTTTCCCTTTGGATTTTTCCGAACTTTTCTTTTCTGTTAAACCATCTGGGGAGTAAGACGAACACAACAAAGAAAAAATCTATCAAATCGGTCAAGTCGTTCTCGAGTTTAATTTTCCGGCTTTCCCTTTGGATTTTTCCGAATGTTTCTTTTTTGTTAAACCATCTGGGGAGTAAGACGAACACAACAAAGAAAAAATCATTCAAATCGGTCAAGTCGTTCTCGAGTTTAATTTTCCGGCTTTCCCTTTGGATTTTTTCGAATTTTTCTTTTTTGGTAAACCATCTCGGGAGTAAGACGAACACAACAACGAAAAAATAATTCAAATCGGTTAAGTCGTTCTCGAGTTTAATTTTCCGGCTTTCCCTTTGGATTTTTCCGAATTTTTCTTTTTTGTTAAACCATCTCGGGAGTAAGACGAACACAACAAAGAAAAAATCATTCAAATCGGTCAAGTCGTTCTCGAGTTTAATTTTCCGGCTTTCCCTTTGGATTTTTTCGAATTTTTCTTTTTTGGTAAACCATCTCGGGAGTAAGACGAACACAACACCGAAAAAATAATTCAAATCGGTTAAGTCGTTCTCGAGTTTAATTTTCCGGCTTTCCCTTTGGATTTTTCCGAATTTTCTTTTTTGCTAAAGCACCTCGGGAGTAAGACGAACACAACAACAAAAAAAGCATCCAAATCGGTCAAGTCGTTCTCGAGTTTAATTTTCCGGCTTTCCCTTTGGATTTTTCCGAACTTTTCTTTTCTGTTAAATTATCTGGGGAGTAAGACAAACACAACAAAGAAAAAATCATTCAAATCGGACAAGTCGTTCTCGAGTTTAATTTTCCGGCTTTTCCTTTGGATTTTTCCGAATGTTTTTTTTTTGTTAAACCATCTCGCGAGTAAGACAAACACAAAAACGAAAAAATAATTCAAATCGGTCAAGTCGTTTTCGAGTTTAATTTTCCGGCTTTTCCTTTGGATTTTTCCGAGTTTTTCTTTTTTGTTAAACCATCTCGGGAGTAAGACAAACACAACAACGAAAAAAGCATCCAACTCGGTCAAGTCGTTCTCGAGTTTAAGTTTCCGGCTTTTCCTTTGGATTTTTCCGAATTTTCTTTCTTGCTAAACCACTTCGGGAGTAAGATAAACACAACAACAAAAAATCATCCAAATCGGTCAAGTCGTTCTCGAGTTTAATTTTCCGGCTTTTCCTTTGGATTTTTCCGAATTTTTCTTTTTTGTTAAACCATCTCGGGAGTAAGACGAACACAACAACAAAAAAATCATTCAAATCGGTCAAGTCGTTCTCGAGTTTAATTTTCCGGCTTTCCCTTTGGATTTTTCCGAATTTTCTTTTTTGCTAAAGCACCTCGGGAGTAAGACGAACACAACAACAAAAAAACCATCCAAATCGGTCAAGTCGTTCTCGAGTTTAATTTTCCGGCTTTCCCTTTGGATTTTTCCGAACTTTTCTTTTCTGTTAAACCATCTGGGGAGTAAGACGAACACAACAAAGAAAAAATCATTCAAATCGGACAAGTCGTTCTCGAGTTTAATTTTCCTACTTTCCCTTTGGATTTTTCCGAATGTTTCTTTTTTGTTAAACCATCTCGCGAGTAAGACAAACACAACAACGAAAAAATAATTCAAATCGGTCAAGTCGTTCTCGAGTTTAATTTTCCGGCTTTCCCTTTGGATTTTTCCGAGTTTTTCTTTTTTGTTAAACCATCTCGGGAGTAAGACAAACACAACAACGAAAAAAGCATCCAACTCGGTCAAGTCGTTCTCGAGTTTAATTTTCCGGCTTTCCCTTTGGATTTTTCCGAATTTTCTCTCTTGCTAAACCACTTCGGGAGTAAGATAAACACAACAACAAAAAATCATCCAAATCGGTCAAGTCGTTCTCGAGTTTAATTTTCCGGCTTTCCCTTTGGATTTTTCCGAATTTTTCTTTTTCGTTAAACCATCTTGGGAGCAAGGCGAACACAACAACGAAAAAATCATCCAAATCGGTCAAGTCGTTCTTGAGTTTAATTTTCCGGCTGTCCCTTTGGATTTTTCCGAATTTTCTTTCTTGCTAAACCACTTCGGGGGTAAGATAAACACAACAACAAAAAAGCATCCAAATCGGTCAAGTCGTTCTCGAGTTTAATTTTCCGGCTTTCCCTTTGGATTTTTCCGAACATTTCTTTTTTGTTAAACTATCTGGGGAGTAAGACGAACACAACAACAAAAAAATCATTCAAATCGGTCAAGTCGTTCTCGAGTTTAATTTTCCGGCTTTCCTTTTGGTTTTTTCCAAACTTTTCTTTTTTGCTAAACTATCTGGAGAGTAAGACGAACACAACAACGAAAAAATCATTCAAATCGGTCAAGTCGTTCTCGAGTTTAATTTTCCGGCTTTCCCTTTGGATTTTTCCGAATTTTTCTTTTTTGTTAAACCATCTCGGGAGTAAGACGAACACAACAACAAAAAAATCATTCAAATCGGTCAAGTCGTTCTCGAGTTTAATTTTTCGGCTTTCCCTTTGGATTTCTCCGAATTTTCTTTTTTGCTAAAGCACCTCGGGAGTAAGACGAACACAACAACGAAAAAAGCATCCAAATCGGTCAAGTCGTTCTCGAGTTTAATTTTCCGGCTTTCCCTTTGGATTTTTCCGAACTTTTCTTTTCTGTTAAACCATCTGGGGAGTAAGACGAACACAACAAAGAAAAAATCATCTAATCGGTCAAGTCGTTCTCGAGTTTAATTTTCCGGCTTTCCCTTTTAATTTTTCCGAATGTTTCTTTTTTGTTAAACCATCTCGGGAGTAAGACGAACACAACAACGAAAAAATCATTCAAATCGGTCAAGTCGTTCTCGAGTTTAATTTTCCGGCTTTCCCTTTGGATTTTTCCGAATTTTTCTTTTTTGTTAAACCATCTCGCGAGTAAGACGAACACAACAACGAAAAAAGCATCCAACTCGGTCAAGTCGTTCTCGAGTTTAATTTTCCGGCTTTCCCTTTGGATTTTTCCGAATTTTTCTTTTTTGTTAAACCATCTCGGGAGTAAGACGAACACAACAACAAAAAAATCATTCAAATCGGTCAAGTCGTTCTCGAGTTTAATTTTCCGGCTTTCCCTTTGGATTTTTCCGAATTTTCTTTTTTGCTAAAGCACCTCGGGAGTAAGACGAACACAACAACGAAAAAAGCATCCAAATCGGTCAATTCGTTCTCGAGTTTAATTTTCCGGCTTTCCCTTTGGATTTTTCCGAATTTTTCTTTTTTGGTAAACCATCTCGGGAGTAAGACGAACACAACAACGAAAAAATAATTCAAATCGGTCAAGTCGTTCTCGAGTTTAATTTTCCGGCTTTCCCTTTGGATTTTTCCGAACTTTTCTTTTCTGTTAAACCATCTGGGGAGTAAGACGAACACAACAAAGAAAAAATCTATCAAATCGGTCAAGTCGTTCTCGAGTTTAATTTTCCGGCTTTCCCTTTGGATTTTTCCGAATGTTTCTTTTTTGTTAAACCATCTGGGGAGTAAGACGAACACAACAAAGAAAAAATCATTCAAATCGGTCAAGTCGTTCTCGAGTTTAATTTTCCGGCTTTCCCTTTGGATTTTTTCGAATTTTTCTTTTTTGGTAAACCATCTCGGGAGTAAGACGAACACAACAACGAAAAAATAATTCAAATCGGTTAAGTCGTTCTCGAGTTTAATTTTCCGGCTTTCCCTTTGGATTTTTCCGAATTTTTCTTTTTTGTTAAACCATCTCGGGAGTAAGACGAACACAACAACGAAAAAAGCATCCAACTCGGTCAAGTCGTTCTCGAGTTTAAGTTTCCGGCTTTCCCTTTGGATTTTTCCGAATTTTCTTTCTTGCTAAACCACTTCGGGAGTAAGATAAACACAACAACAAAAAATCATCCAAATCGGTCAAGTCGTTCTCGAGTTTAATTTTCCGGCTTTCCCTATGGATTTTTCCGAATGTTTCTTTTTTGTTAAACCATCTGGGGAGTAAGACGAACACAACAACGAAAAAATAATTCAAATCGGTCAAGTCGTTCTCGAGTTTAATTTTCCGGCTTTCCCTTTGGATTTTTCCGAATTTTTCTTTTTTGGTAAACCATCTCGGGAGTAAGACGAACACAACAACGAAAAAATAATTCAAATCGGTCAAGTCGTTCTCGAGTTTAATTTTCCGGCTTTCCCTTTGGATTTTTCCGAATTTTTCTTTTTTGTTAAACCATCTCGGGAGTAAGACGAACACAACAACGAAAAAAGCATCCAACTCGGTCAAGTCGTTCTCGAGTTTAAGTTTCCGGCTTTCCCTTTGGATTTTTCCGAATTTTCTCTCTTGCTAAACCACTTCGGGAGTAAGATAAACACAACAACAAAAAATCATCCAAATCGGTCAAGTCGTTCTCGAGTTTAATTTTCCGGCTTTCCCTTTGGATTTTACCGAATTTTTCTTTTTTGTTAAACCATCTCGGGAGTAAGACGAACACAACAACAAAAAAATCATTCAAATCGGTCAAGTCGTTCTCGAGTTTAATTTTCCGGCTTTCCCTTTGGATTTTTCCGAATTTTCTTTTTTGCTAAAGCACCTCGGGAGTAAGACGAACACAACAACGAAAAAAGCATCCAAATCGGTCAATTCGTTCTCGAGTTTAATTTTCCGGCTTTCCCTTTGGATTTTTCCGAATTTTTCTTTTTTGGTAAACCATCTCGGGAGTAAGACGAACACAACAACGAAAAAATAATTCAAATCGGTCAAGTCGTTCTCGAGTTTAATTTTCCGGCTTTCCCTTTGGATTTTTCCGAACTTTTCTTTTCTGTTAAACCATCTGGGGAGTAAGACGAACACAACAAAGAAAAAATCATTCAAATCGGTCAAGTCGTTCTCGAGTTTAATTTTCCGGCTTTCCCTTTGGATTTTTCCGAATGTTTCTTTTTTGTTAAACCATCTGGGGAGTAAGACGAACACAACAAAGAAAAAATCATTCAAATCGGTCAAGTCGTTCTCGAGTTTAATTTTCCGGCTTTCCCTTTGGATTTTTTCGAATTTTTCTTTTTTGGTAAACCATCTCGGGAGTAAGACGAACACAACAACGAAAAAATTATTCAAATCGGTTAAGTCGTTCTCGAGTTTAATTTTCCGGCTTTCCCTTTGAATTTTTCCGAATTTTTCTTTTTTGTTAAACCATCTCGGGAGTAAGACGAACACAACAACGAAAAAAGCATCCAACTCGGTCAAGTCGTTCTCGAGTTTAAGTTTCCGGCTTTCCCTTTGGATTTTTCCGAATTTTCTTTCTTGCTAAACCACTTCGGGAGTAAGATAAACACAACAACAAAAAATCATCCAAATCGGTCAAGTCGTTCTCGAGTTTAATTTTCCGGCTTTCCCTTTGGATTTTTCCGAATGTTTCTTTTTTGTTAAACCATCTGGGGAGTAAGACGAACACAACAACGAAAAAATCATTCAAATCGGTCAAGTCGTTCTCGAGTTTAATTTTCCGGATTTCCCTTTGGATTTTTTCGAATTTTTCTTTTTTGGTAAACCATCTCGGGAGTAAGACGAACACAACAACGAAAAAATAATTCAAATCGGTTAAGTCGTTCTCGAGTTTAATTTTCCGGCTTTCCCTTTGGATTTTTCCGAATTTTTCTTTTTTGTTAAACCATCTCGGGAGTAAGACGAACACAACAACGAAAAAAGCATCCAACTCGGTCAAGTCGTTCTCGAGTTTAAGTTTCCGGCTTTCCCTTTGGATTTTTCCGAATTTTCTTTCTTGCTAAACCACTTCGGGAGTAAAATAAACACAACAACAAAAAATCATCCAAATCGGTCAAGTCGTTCTCGAGTTTAATTTTCCGGCTTTCCCTTTGGATTTTTCCGAATGTTTCTTTTTTGTTAAACCATCTGGGGAGTAAGACGAACACAACAACGAAAAAATAATTCAAATCGGTCAAGTCGTTCTCGAGTTTAATTTTCCGGCTTTCCCTTTGGATTTTTCCGAATTTTTCTTTTTTAGTAAACCATCTCGGGAGTAAGACGAACACAACAACGAAAAAATAATTCAAATCGGTCAAGTCGTTCTCGAGTTTAATTTTCCGGCTTTCCCTTTGGATTTTTCCGAATTTTTCTTTTTTGTTAAACCATCTCGGGAGTAAGACGAACACAACAACGAAAAAAGCATCCAACTCGGTCAAGTCGTTCTCGAGTTTAAGTTTCTGGCTTTCCCTTTGGATTTTTCCGAATTTTCTTTCTTGCTAAACCACTTCGGGAGTAAGATAAACACAACAACAAAAAATCATCCAAATCGGTCAAGTCGTTCTCGAGTTTAATTTTCCGGCTTTCCCTTTGGATTTTTCCGAATGTTTCTTTTTTGTTAAACGATCTGGGGAGTAAGACGAACACAACAACGAAAAAATAATTCAAATCGGTCAAGTCGTTCTCGAGTTTAATTTTCCGGCTTTCCCTTTGGATTTTTCCGAATTTTTCTTTTTTGGTAAACCATCTCGGGAGTAAGACGAACACAACAACGAAAAAATAATTCAAATCGGTCAAGTCGTTCTCGAGTTTAATTTTCCGGCTTTCCCTTTGGATTTTTCCGAATTTTTCTTTTTTGTTAAACCATCTCGGGAGTAAGACGAACACAACAACGAAAAAAGCATCCAACTCGGTCAAGTCGTTCTCGAGTTTAAGTTTCCGGCTTTCCCTTTGGATTTTTCCGAATTTTCTTTCTTGCTAAACCACTTCGGGAGTAAGATAAACACAATTACAAAAAATCATCCAAATCGGTCAAGTCGTTCTCGAGTTTAATTTTCCGGCTTTCCCTTTGGATTTTTCCGAATGTTTCTTTTCTGTTAAACCATCTGGGGAGTAAGACGAACACAACAAAGAAAAAATCATTCAAATCGGTCAAGTCGTTCTCGAGTTTAATTTTCCGGCTTTCCCTTTGGATTTTTCCGAATGTTTCTTTTTTGTTAAACCATCTCGGGAGTAAGACGAACACAACAAAGAAAAAATCATTCAAATCGGTCAAGTCGTTCTCGAGTTTAATTTTCCGGCTTTCCCTTTGGATTTTTCCGAATGTTTCTTTTTTGTTAAACCATCTCGGGAGTAAGACGAACACAACAAAGAAAAAATCATTCAAATCGGTCAAGTCGTTCTCGAGTTTAATTTTCCGGCTTTCCCTTTGGATTTTTCCGAATTTTTCTTTTTTGGTAAACCATCTCGGGAGTAAGACGAACACAACAACGAAAAAATAATTCAAATCGGTCAAGTCGTTCTCGAGTTTAATTTTCCGGCTTTCCCTTTGGATTTTTCCGAACTTTTCTTTTCTGTTAAACCATCTGGGGAGTCAGACGACCACAACAACGAAAAAAGCATCCAAATCGGTCAAGTCGTTCTCGAGTTTAATTTTCCGGCTTTCCCTTTGGATTTTTCCGTCCTTTTCTTTTCTGTTAAACCATCTGGGGAGTAAGACGAACACAACAAAGAAAAAATCATTCAAATCGGTCAAGTCGTTCTCGAGTTTAATTTTCCGGCTTTCCCTTTGAATTTTTCCGAATGTTTCTTTTTTGTTAAACCATCTCGGGAGTAAGACGAACACAACAACGAAAAAATAATTCAAATCGGTTAAGTCGTTCTCGAGTTTAATTTTCCGGCTTTCCCTTTGGATTTTTCCGAATTTTTCTTTTTTGTTAAACCATCTCGGGAGTAAGACGAACACAACAACGAAAAAAGCATCCAACTCGGTCAAGTCGTTCTCGAGTTTAAGTTTCCGGCTTTCCCTTTGGATTTTTCCGAATTTTCTTTCTTGCTAAACCACTTCGGGAGTAAGATAAACACAACAACAAAAAATCATCCAAATCGGTCAAGTCGTTCTCGAGTTTAATTTTCCGGCTTTCCCTTTGGATTTTTCCGAATTTTTCTTTTTTGTTAAACCATCTCGGGGTAAGACGAACACAACAACGAAAAAATAATTCAAATCGGTCAAGTCGTTCTCGAGTTTAATTTTCCGGCTTTCCCTTTGGATTTTTCCGAACTTTTCTTTTCTGTTAAACCATCTGGGGAGTAAGACGAACACAACAAAGAAAAAATCATTCAAATCGGTCAAGTCGTTCTCGAGTTTAATTTTCCGGCTTTCCCTTTGGATTTTTCCGAATGTTTCTTTTTTGTTAAACCATCTGGGAGTAAGACGAACACAACAAAGAAAAAATCATTCAAATCGGTCAAGTCGTTCTCGAGTTTAATTTTCCGGCTTTCCCTTTGGATTTTTTCGAATTTTTCTTTTTTGGTAAACCATCTCGGGAGTAAGACGAACACAACAACGAAAAAATAATTCAAATCGGTTAAGTCGTTCTCGAGTTTAATTTTCCGGCTTTCCCTTTGAATTTTTCCGAATTTTTCTTTTTTGTTAAACCATCTCGGGAGTAAGACGAACACAACAACGAAAAAAGCATCCAACTCGGTCAAGTCGTTCTCGAGTTTAATTTTCCGGCTTTCCCTTTGGATTTTTCCGAATTTTCTTTCTTGCTAAACCACTTCGGGAGTAAGATAAACACAACAACAAAAAATCATCCAAATCGGTCAAGTCGTTCTCGAGTTTAATTTTCCGGCTTTCCCTTTGGATTTTTCCGAATGTTTCTTTTTTGTTAAACCATCTGGGGAGTAAGACGAACACAACAACGAAAAAATCATTCAAATCGGTCAAGTCGTTCCCGAGTTTAATTTTCCGGCTTTCCCTTTGGATTTTTTCGAATTTTTCTTTTTTGGTAAACCATCTCGGGAGTAAGACGAACACAACAACGAAAAAATAATTCAAATCGGTTAAGTCGTTCTCGAGCTTAATTTTCCGGCTTTCCCTTTGGATTTTTCCGAATTTTTCTTTTTTGTTAAACCATCTCGGGAGTAAGACGAACACAACAACGAAAAAAGCATCCAACTCGGTCAAGTCGTTCTCGAGTTTAAGTTTCCGGCTTTCCCTTTGGATTTTTCCGAATTTTCTTTCTTGCTAAACCACTTCGGGAGTAAGATAAACACAACAACAAAAAATCATCCAAATCGGTCAAGTCGTTCTCGAGTTTAATTTTCCGGCTTTCCCTTTGGATTTTTCCGAATGTTTCTTTTTTGTTAAACCATCTGGGGAGTAAGACGAACACAACAACGAAAAAATAATTCAAATCGGTCAAGTCGTTCTCGAGTTTAATTTTCCGGCTTTCCCTTTGGATTTTTCCGAATTTTTCTTTTTTGGTAAACCATCTCGGGAGTAAGACGAACACAACAACGAAAAAATAATTCAAATCGGTCAAGTCGTTCTCGAGTTTAATTTTCCGGCTTTCCCTTTGGATTTTTCCGAATTTTTCTTTTTTGTTAAACCATCTCGGGAGTAAGACGAACACAACAACGAAAAAAGCATCCAACTCGGTCAAGTCGTTCTCGAGTTTAAGTTTCCGGCTTTCCCTTTGGATTTTTCCGAATTTTCTTTCTTGCTAAACCGCTTCGGGAGTAAGATAAACACAATTACAAAAAATCATCCAAATCGGTCAAGTCGTTCTCGAGTTTAATTTTCCGGCTTTCCCTTTGGATTTTTCCGAATGTTTCTTTTCTGTTAAACCATCTGGGGAGTAAGACGAACACAACAAAGAAAAAATCATTCAAATCGGTCAAGTCGTTCTCGAGTTTAATTTTCCGGCTTTCCCTTTGGATTTTTCCGAATGTTTCTTTTTTGTTAAACCATCTCGGGAGTAAGACGAACACAACAAAGAAAAAATCATTCAAATCGGTCAAGTCGTTCTCGAGTTTAATTTTCCGGCTTTCCCTTTGGATTTTTCCGAATGTTTCTTTTTTGTTAAACCATCTCGGGAGTAAGACGAACACAACAAAGAAAAAATCATTCAAATCGGTCAAGTCGTTCTCGAGTTTAATTTTCCGGCTTTCCCTTTGGATTTTTCCGAATGTTTCTTTTTTGTTAAACCATCTCGGGAGTAAGACGAACACAACAACGAAAAAATAATTCAAATCGGTCAAGTCGTTCTCGAGTTTAATTTTCCGGCTTTCCCTTTGGATTTTTCCGAACTTTTCTTTTCTGTTAAACCATCTGGGGAGTAAGACGAACACAACAACGAAAAAAGCATCCAAATCGGTCAAGTCGTTCTCGAGTTTAATTTTCCGGCTTTCCCTTTGGATTTTTCCGAACTTTTCTTTTCTGTTAAACCATCTCGGGAGTAAGACGAACACAACAAAGAAAAAATCATTCAAATCGGTCAAGTCGTTCTCGAGTTTAATTTTCCGGCTTTCCCTTTGAATTTTTCCGAATGTTTCTTTTTTGTTAAACCATCTCGGGAGTAAGACGAACACAACAACGAAAAAATAATTCAAATCGGTCAAGTCGTTCTCGAGTTTAATTTTCCGGCTTTCCCTTTGGATTTTTCCGAATTTTTCTTTTTTGTTAAACCATCTCGGGAGTAAGACGAACACAACAACGAAAAAAGCATCCAACTCGGTCAAGTCGTTCTCGAGTTTAAGTTTCCGGCTTTCCCTTTGGATTTTTCCGAATTTTCTTTCTTGCTAAACCACTTCGGGAGTAAGATAAACACAACAACAAAAAATCATCCAAATCGGTCAAGTCGTTCTCGAGTTTAATTTTCCGGCTTTCCCTTTGGATTTTTCCGAATGTTTCTTTTTTGTTAAACCATCTGGGGAGTAAGACGAACACAACAACGAAAAAATAATTCAAATCGGTCAAGTCGTTCTCGAGTTTAATTTTCCGGCTTTCCCTTTGGATTTTTCCGAATTTTTCTTTTTTGGTAAACCATCTCGGGAGTAAGACGAACACAACAACGAAAAAATAATTCAAATCGGTCAAGTCGTTCTCGAGTTTAATTTTCCGGCTTTCCCTTTGGATTTTTCCGAATTTTTCTTTTTTGTTAAACCATCTCGGGAGTAAGACGAACACAACAACGAAAAAAGCATCCAACTCGGTCAAGTCGTTCTCGAGTTTAAGTTTCCGGCTTTCCCTTTGGATTTTTCCGAATTTTCTTTCTTGCTAAACCACTT
This sequence comes from Agriotes lineatus, assembly GCA_940337035.1. Taxonomy (NCBI): domain Eukaryota; kingdom Metazoa; phylum Arthropoda; class Insecta; order Coleoptera; family Elateridae; genus Agriotes; species Agriotes lineatus. Next base: position 24,116 of record CALNHX010004458.1, read on the forward strand.
CGGGAGTAAGATAAACACAACAACAAAAAATCATCCAAATCGGTCAAGTCGTTCTCGAGTTTAATTTTCCGGCTTTCCCTTTGGATTTTACCGAATTTTTCTTTTTTGTTAAACCATCTCGGGAGTAAGACGAACACAACAACAAAAAAATCATTCAAATCGGTCAAGTCGTTCTCGAGTTTAATTTTCCGGCTTTCCCTTTGGATTTTTCCGAATTTTCTTTTTTGCTAAAGCACCTCGGGAGTAAGACGAACACAACAACGAAAAAAGCATCCAAATCGGTTAATTCGTTCTCGAGTTTAATTTTCCGGCTTTCCCTTTGGATTTTTCCGAATTTTTCTTTTTTGGTAAACCATCTCGGGAGTAAGACGAACACAACAACGAAAAAATAATTCAAATCGGTCAAGTCGTTCTCGAGTTTAATTTTCCGGCTTTCCCTTTGGATTTTTCCGAACTTTTCTTTTCTGTTAAACCATCTGGGGAGTAAGACGAACACAACAAAGAAAAAATCATTCAAATCGGTCAAGTCGTTCTCGAGTTTTATTTTCCGGCTTTCCCTTTGGATTTTTCCGAATGTTTCTTTTTTGTTAAACCATCTGGGGAGTAAGACGAACACAACAAAGAAAAAATCATTCAAATCGGTCAAGTCGTTCTCGAGTTTAATTTTCCGGCTTTCCCTTTGGATTTTTTCGAATTTTTCTTTTTTGGTAAACCATCTCGGGAGTAAGACGAACACAACAACGAAAAAATAATTCAAATCGGTTAAGTCGTTCTCGAGTTTAATTTTCCGGCTTTCCCTTTGAATTTTTCCGAATTTTTCTTTTTTGTTAAACCATCTCGGGAGTAAGACGAACACAACAACGAAAAAAGCATCCAACTCGGTCAAGTCGTTCTCGAGTTTAATTTTCCGGCTTTCCCTTTGGATTTTTCCGAATTTTCTTTCTTGCTAAACCACTTCGGGAGTAAGATAAACACAACAACAAAAAATCATCCAAATCGGTCAAGTCGTTCTCGAGTTTAATTTTCCGGCTTTCCCTTTGGATTTTTCCGAATGTTTCTTTTTTGTTAAACCATCTGGGGAGTAAGACGAACACAACAACGAAAAAATCATTCAAATCGGTCAAGTCGTTCCCGAGTTTAATTTTCCGGCTTTCCCTTTGGATTTTTTCGAATTTTTCTTTTTTGGTAAACCATCTCGGGAGTAAGACGAACACAACAACGAAAAAATAATTCAAATCGGTTAAGTCGTTCTCGAGCTTAATTTTCCGGCTTTCCCTTTGGATTTTTCCGAATTTTTCTTTTTTGTTAAACCATCTCGGGAGTAAGACGAACACAACAACGAAAAAAGCATCCAACTCGGTCAAGTCGTTCTCGAGTTTAAGTTTCCGGCTTTCCCTTTGGATTTTTCCGAATTTTCTTTCTTGCTAAACCACTTCGGGAGTAAGATAAACACAACAACAAAAAATCATCCAAATCGGTCAAGTCGTTCTCGAGTTTAATTTTCCGGCTTTCCCTTTGGATTTTTCCGAATGTTTCTTTTTTGTTAAACCATCTGGGGAGTAAGACGAACACAACAACGAAAAAATAATTCAAATCGGTCAAGTCGTTCTCGAGTTTAATTTTCCGGCTTTCCCTTTGGATTTTTCCGAATTTTTCTTTTTTGGTAAACCATCTCGGGAGTAAGACGAACACAACAACGAAAAAATAATTCAAATCGGTCAAGTCGTTCTCGAGTTTAATTTTCCGGCTTTCCCTTTGGATTTTTCCGAATTTTTCTTTTTTGTTAAACCATCTCGGGAGTAAGACGAACACAACAACGAAAAAAGCATCCAACTCGGTCAAGTCGTTCTCGAGTTTAAGTTTCCGGCTTTCCCTTTGGATTTTTCCGAATTTTCTTTCTTGCTAAACCGCTTCGGGAGTAAGATAAACACAATTACAAAAAATCATCCAAATCGGTCAAGTCGTTCTCGAGTTTAATTTTCCGGCTTTCCCTTTGGATTTTTCCGAATGTTTCTTTTCTGTTAAACCATCTGGGGAGTAAGACGAACACAACAAAGAAAAAATCATTCAAATCGGTCAAGTCGTTCTCGAGTTTAATTTTCCGGCTTTCCCTTTGGATTTTTCCGAATGTTTCTTTTTTGTTAAACCATCTCGGGAGTAAGACGAACACAACAAAGAAAAAATCATTCAAATCGGTCAAGTCGTTCTCGAGTTTAATTTTCCGGCTTTCCCTTTGGATTTTTCCGAATGTTTCTTTTTTGTTAAACCATCTCGGGAGTAAGACGAACACAACAAAGAAAAAATCATTCAAATCGGTCAAGTCGTTCTCGAGTTTAATTTTCCGGCTTTCCCTTTGGATTTTTCCGAATTTTTCTTTTTTGGTAAACCATCTCGGGAGTAAGACGAACACAACAACGAAAAAATAATTCAAATCGGTCAAGTCGTTCTCGAGTTTAATTTTCCGGCTTTCCCTTTGGATTTTTCCGAATTTTCTTTCTTGCTAAACCACTTCGGGAGTAAGATAAACACAACAACAAAAAATCATCCAAATCGGTCAAGTCGTTCCCGAGTTTAATTTTCCGGCTTTCCCTTTGGATTTTTCCGAATGTTTCTTTTTTGTTAAACCATCTCGGGAGTAAGACGAACACAACAAAGAAAAAATCATTCAAATCGGTCAAGTCGTTCTCGAGTTTAATTTTCCGGCTTTCCCTTTGGATTTTTCCGAATGTTTCTTTTTTGTTAAACCATCTCGGGAGTAAGACGAACACAACAAAGAAAAAATCATTCAAATCGGTCAAGTCGTTCTCGAGTTTAATTTTCCGGCTTTCCCTTTGGATTTTTCCGAATTTTTCTTTTTTGGTAAACCATCTCGGGAGTAAGACGAACACAACAACGACAAAATAATTCAAATCGGTCAAGTCGTTCTCGAGTTTAATTTTCCGGCTTTCCCTTTGGATTTTTCCGAACTTTTCTTTTCTGTTAAACCATCTGGGGAGTAAGACGAACACAACAACGAAAAAAGCATCCAAATCGGTCAAGTCGTTCTCGAGTTTAATTTTCCGGCTTTCCCTTTGGATTTTTCCGAACTTTTCTTTTCTGTTAAACCATCTCGGGAGTAAGACGAACACAACAAAGAAAAAATCATTCAAATCGGTCAAGTCGTTCTCGAGTTTAATTTTCCGGCTTTCCCTTTGAATTTTTCCGAATGTTTCTTTTTTGGTAAACCACTTCGGGAGTAAGATAAACACAACAACAAAAAATCATCCAAATCGGTCAAGTCGTTCCCGAGTTTAATTTTCCGGCTTTCCCTTTGGATTTTTCCGAATTTTTCTTTTTTGGTAAACCATCTCGGGAGTAAGACGAACACAACAACGAAAAAATAATTCAAATCGGTCAAGTCGTTCTCGAGTTTAATTTTCCGGCTTTCCCTTTGGATTTTTCCGAATTTTTCTTTTTTGTTAAACCATCTCGGGAGTAAGACGAACACAACAACGAAAAAAGCATCCAACTCGGTCAAGTCGTTCTCGAGTTTAAGTTTCCGGCTTTCCTTTTGGATTTTTCCGAATTTTCTTTCTTGCTAAACCACTTCGGGAGTAAGATAAACACAACAACAAAAAATCATCCAAATCGGTCAAGTCGTTCTCGAGTTTAATTTTCCGGCTTTCCCTTTGGATTTTTTCGAATTTTTCTTTTTTGGTAAACCATCTCGGGAGTAAGACGAGCACAACAACGAAAAAATAATTCAAATCGGTTAAGTCGTTCTCGAGTTTAATTTTCCGGCTTTCCCTTTGGATTTTTCCGAATTTTTCTTTTTTGTTAAACCATCTCGGGAGTAAGACGAACACAACAACGAAAAAATCATTCAAATCGGTCAAGTCGTTCTCGAGTTTAATTTTCCGGCTGTCCCTTTGGATTTTTCCGAATTTTCTTTCTTGCTAAACCACTTCGGGAGTAAGATAAACACAACAACAAAAAATCATCCAAATCGGTCAAGTCGTTCTCGAGTTTAATTTTCCGGCTTTCCCTTTTAATTTTTCCGAATGTTTCTTTTTTGTTAAACCATCTCGGAAGTAAGACGAACACAACAACGAAAAAATCATTCAAATCGGTCAAGTCGTTCTCGAGTTTAATTTTCCGGCTGTCCCTTTGGATTTTTCCGAATTTCTTTCTTGCTAAACCACTTCGGTGGTAAGATAAACACAACAACAAAAAATCATCCAAATCGGTCAAGTCGTTCTCGAGTTTAATTTTCCGGCTTTCCCTTTGGATTTTTCCGAATTTGTTTTTTTGTTAAACCATCTGGGGAGTAAGACGAACACAACAACGAAAAAATCATCCAAATCGGTCAAGTCGTTCTCGAGTTTAATTTTCCGGCTTTCCCTTTGGATTTTTCCGAATTTTCTTTCTTTCTAAACCACTTCGGGAGTAAGACGAACACAACAAAAAAAAATCTGGTGTAATACACGCACACAACATCCTTTTACAGTAATCTTATAATTAGCCAAAAATTTGATTTTACATTTTTAATCATTTGTTAAAATTTTTCAAAAATTACAAATTTAGAAAAACGGTACAAAATAGTGTTAGTGCAAGAGACACATTTTCTCTAGAATTTTAATCTGAATTCAAAAATGTAATAATATACCGGGTGTTCTATTTAAAATAGGAGTTAATAAAAAAAAATAGAAAAAAAAACAAAAGAAACCCATTTTAGAAGTATTCAACTGGAAAATCACCTATCTCACATCAATACACATCAAAAATGTAATGAAAATGTAAAGTTTAAAAAAAATCGTTAGAGCCGTTTTTGAAAAAATCGAAAAAAACTGAAAAATCACAAAAGTAAACACCTACTTCCGGCTATGCGATTTTCTTCAAAAATTTGCTGTCGCATCTACATAGTACAAAAAACTTATATATGAAGTTTCAACGCCATACCTCTTTCTGTTTTTGAGATATTCTGTTCACAGACAGACAGACAGACACAAACAGACCAATGAAAAAAAAATGTTTTTTGGGATCAGGGCACTCTAAAACGTGAAGATCTGTTGAAAACTCAATTTCGAATTTTTGGGGTGAATCCAATACTTCCTTTATTATAAAAGGAAGTAAAAACCATCCAAATCGGTGAAGTCGTTCTCGAGTTTTTGCGTTACTAACACACTAACACACGGCGATTGATTTTTATATATACAGATTCAAGTACTGTTTGCTTAAAGGATGTCATTAAAAAGAAACGTTTCGTATTAACGAAAATGCATTTTGAAGAACAATTATTGTTAAATTTAAATACGGAATATAAAATGCGCATACATTGTTAATGACAATTTAGCATAGTTTAAATTCGAAACCGGTCAGAAAATAAGTAAGCAAGCAAAAGTGTGCATGTGAGAAGTGAATCTAAATTTTCCAATTACTAATCCAGGTTTTTAATAACCTTTTTAGGAATATGGAAGCAGGGTTTCAAATTTGAATGCTTCAATTTTTAAATCTGTTAACTTTATCTAGTACTATCAACAATATACCGTGTAGATTTTAGATCATTCCGACATCGGTAAAAATTTTCCGATTAACAATAAATTGTTTAGAACTTCATGTATGATGTTTAAACACTCTGAATTATTTCTAGATAAGCTGGTACTTTTAAAAAACCTTTTAAAGTCTTTGCGGAAACCGAAGTGTACATCTAGCCTTTAAAAATCTTCTGGAACCTGACGAAAATCATTGAAATATCTTTACAGAAAAATCGGCCTTTAAAAAGTGTCTTAACGTTTCTGAAATCTGTGGAAGGCTTCTGAATTCTGTAAAAAAATTGTACAAACCAGAGCCGGATTAAGAGGGGGGCTAAGGGGGCTGCATCCCCGTGCCACCGAATTTCGGGGGCCTCGAAAAGATTCGAAGGTTATAATCTAGTGCGGTTTCTAATCATTTAAATCCCTTTGTACCCGTATGTACCAGTATGCAGGAACAAGAGCTAACAAACAAACAGTTTCCTGATGGAAGGAGTAACTAACACAATATTGACTGATAAAGACGCTTTCAAAGTAGATACTTTTTATGTTATTATAGACACACTGGTATCAGAGTTAAAAAGGCGCAATGAATCGTATTCATATTTAACAACAATATTTTCACCACTTATTAAATTGGTTAATCTGTCACAAGATGAAATAAAAAGTTTTTCAAAAGCGATTATCGAAACCTACGACACTGACATTATCTTATATTTAACCAACGAGCTTGTATGTTTTTGTGATTTATTGAAAACTTTTAACTTTCAATCAACTAATCCCCTTGATTATTATAAATTCATTATAAAGAAAAAAATGTTAGACTCTTTTCCAAACGTTTGCATTGTTTTCAAAATGTATGTATTCATACCGAAAGCAAACTGTGAATCAGAAAGGTCTTTTTCAAAATTGTCAACTATTAAAAATAAATTGAGAAATAGGATTAACCAAAACCGATTAACTGCGCTTACTTTAATGAGCATTAAAAGTGATGTGCTTCGGAAATTAGATTTCGATAACATAATTAAAGAATTTGTGCAACTAAAAGTAAAAAAAAAAATTGATATGCATGTTAAAACATTGTACTTTTTCCCTACATTGTATTAAAAACTTTCCTACCTATAATAAAATATTGATTTAATAAAATAATAAAGCATGTTTCTAGAATATGCCCCTGACTTGGGGAATTTTTTGAGTTATACAATGACGTTATTTTGTTTAAAGCAATAATGTTAAAACTTAAGTTGCTCTAATTGAGCGAGAATAACCAGATGCCTAAATTCTCATCTTGCCGGTTCAAGCTCAGGCTATTTGGATTAGTACGATAATTAATATCACATATCGTCGAAGACGTGCCGGTTTTGTAAATATCGCAAGCAACTAGTCGACCCCCAGAGAGGCCCAGATTCTAATACGGGTAACACGCGACTTCTCGGTTGACCGATAATTTTGAGGATAAATGAATAGGCAGATATGGCCTAATCCTTCCCACCTCGGAATCCCAATTTAATTATTGGGGATACATAAAGTAAAATGTTACTTATTGAAATTATTTCGAAGATGTCGAACAACTACAAAATAAAATCAGAACACGCCTATTCATGTAATTTTTATTGCGCGCCCATCGGAAGGTTAAGTGCTCGGGCGTATTACATCACGCATGTTTTGATATAACAAGGTCACTTTGTTACTGTTTTGCTGACAATTATATACAGTATCTGAATATCACTAATATGAATGAGAATGAGATTTGGGACTCCCCTATATCGGAAACCGAATTCCTGTTAAAGGTAAACAATAAACAACTTTCCTCAAATCGGTGGATGCTATATCTCTGAAGAGTGGGTGAGGGTGCAGAAAATTATAATTTCTTTTCAGATAGGTATTATTTGTCTTTCTCGTCTGCGGGTATTATTTTGTTCCTAATTGTCCTTGGTTGTGGACGTAAGTATTTCTTGTGGTTTACCCGTTATGGCTTCGTGGAGGCAAGCAGGAAACTACAATGCGGTAAGTTTTTGCTTTAATATTTTGTACTACATTCAGAATTTCTGAAAACGCTATGAAAGTTAGTTTCTTGATTTTGATATGTGAGGGTGAAAAATTAAAAAAAAATGAAACGGCTTGATAAAAGAAATTAATAGTGTCACGTTGGTTTGTATTGCACTACATTGTAAACAATAAAAAAATTTAAACTGATAATTGTAGTAGGTAGGCCTAATTTTATTGAAAAGCTATTAACGAAAGTTACTTAGAAGCACAAAACTAGTCGAATTGCCAACTTTTTGTTTTTTTAAATTTAAGGGGTAATAAACAGTGATTCTCTTCCAGTTGTATCAATTAAGTTTATGACCTGTGAGTTTAGTTGGTTAAAAATAAATTATAATTTTTCACAAAAAATGTGGTTTTCGACTATTTTGTAATTTCGAGCAACTTTTGTTAATAACGTTTTAGGCCTATAATTATCTAAAAATGTTTTGCATTTATTTTTTATCACAGTATTGTTGTTTTTATAATAAAACGTAGATATCAGATCTGTAATACGTAAAAACTTTTATGTTGCAGAAATATTTATGTTACGAGGAATTCCATACCATATAAAAATATAGAATGCTCTCAAACTCTTCGAGTGGATTGGTATGCTAACTTTGGGGTACAATGAAAGCGTCAACTCCATGAAGGCATAATCAGAACACGCCCCTGAGGATATGTACCGTCTGGAACGGTTTGTGTGTCAGCTCCATGCCAGTATGTACACAAGTTCGCAAGTGGGAGTTGACGCTTTCCTTCTACTGTATCCCTACGCAGAGCCATATTTCCAACTGCCAATTATTTTAAGCTAATTCAACACACAAATTGGTGTCTGTACCAGTACCGAGTTGATTTGATATGTACAGTCTGGAACGGTTTGTGTGCCAGCTCCATGCCAGTATGCAGTATGCACACAAGTTGGTCTTTCTTGTAGCCCAAAGTTAGAATCGCAATCCACACGAGGAGTTGGGAAGCGTTGTATATTTTTGGGATCCAAACGTTGTAGTGATGCTCAATATAGGGGGCTGTAACCTGTCCTCGAAGTGGATCCTGGCAACCCGAGCAACCCTGTGGAGATTGGGTAACGAATACCAGGGGAAACAGCGTCGGGGCTCACGAGAGTGGAATAAACGGAAGGGCAGGACTTGGGACCTAGGGGAAGCACCCCACGCAGGCTTGGGTGTGGGCTAATAACCTGCATAACCTTAAAAATACATTAGGTATTACTGAAATTGAGATAAGAGGTGACTGGTTGACACACAGCCATGGATATCGCACTGTACCTGGGAAAAAATAGAAGAAAGAAGGAAGTAAAGGGCCTTTTGAACAGCTGTAATGTAGAGGAGGAGAAAGCGCGACTGAGAGCATAGTACAATCAACTTTCACATCGTCAGATCAACCAGGTAATTATGATAATTATCATTTTCACTGTATAAACAAGATAATTTTGTTACAATTCAATTGACCAGTTAAATTTGGCAGCTGTATCTGTCACACTCATTTAGCCTATGTGTTTATTTACTCTGTCAATTTAGCTAAACAATGGGATAAATAAAGAATTACAATTGCAATGTAATAAATTTCGAACTTTAAAATATTACGATTTTCTCATTAGGTGTTGAAGAGCAAAAATCTCTTATTTTAATTTCAAAAACGTTCCTGCTGTACTTGACATTGAACTGTAACAAAAGTATTTTAAAACTCAGCTAGATGATTTACTCAATTCAAAACTTGATTGTTGTTCATGTAATTGTAGAGAGATAAAAAACGATTTAATCGCACCAGTTATGGACTATTTTTCTCTTGATTTTTCCTCCCTAACGCCTAAAATGAGCGTGTTTCTATAACAATTTTGTTGTATAAATAAGTCAAAAAGGATTGTCAGATTTTGTCAAGATTCTTTCCGAATCCTGAATTTGTATCAAATCGAGGTGCTTATTAATAACGTATACACCTCAGGAAAAATGGCACGTTTCGGGTTTAAGACTTATAATATACTATATACACACACGATCATTGAAAATGAACAGGGTTATGCAACACATGTTACACATTTGAAATAATGTTTTTAGAAGGCTACTATAAGTTTCAAAAAATTTATAGAACTGTCGATGTAAATAATATTTCTGATCATTCAGAACACTTAAATCAACTATACTGTAATGTTGGTTGCATAGCCCTGTTCATTTTCAATTATTCTTTTTGTACATTCCATGTCTAATTTATTCTTTCATTGCAGAAATTTTAACGACTCTAAGCAACTGAAGCAACAAGTTCGAAGACAAGTTTGTCGTTCCTCGGCTTGTAAACCGTCTAAATCTCCATGACACGAAGATGATACCGGAACACGATGGAGTTGCTGCAAACATTGTCACCGAAGGTCAAAACACGACAGAAGAAGAAGGCTTGGAACGCCAGTGAGGAGGCGTTTATGAAGATAGCGTTCTCCAAGTATTTATATCCTCATCAGAGGATGCCGGACACTCCGCTCCTAGAACCGGTGCTGAGAGAAAATCCACAATACCTTCAGCTATGTCTTTTTAAGCGTTTTGATACATTTTTTATTTATATAGTTTGTTTTTTGCAGTTCTGTCAAAGTTGTTTAAATTTTTTTGTGTTAATTAACTATAATATTTATTTGTATTTGTGAATACAGTAGCACAGGGTCAAAGGAGGAATTAGGAGTTTTGTATTTAAGCTTGGTCTTTCAGCGTTGTGTTTTTAAGCGTTGTTATAATATTTAATTGGCTTTTTGTAAACCGCCCAGACTTTATATTTTTTATTGCTTTATTAATGTTGTTAATCTATTAAATTTATTTACCACACAATTGAAGATTTTTTTAATTTTATATAATATACTAACCTCTATATCAATACAGACATTTCGTAGATTTAAATAAATCAGTTTTGACCTAGCAAGGCTATCATTTTTAGCTGAAGTTCGGATATTTTATTTCCAAGCTGCCGTCTAGGCCTTCCAAAAATTGATCCAACAGAAATTATTGACAAAAAGCCATTGTTCACTGTTTTACAATGTAGCAGAATATTGAAATTGCAAATGATCTTAATCTGATTTATATCGGTGTCTAATATAGTTGATGTTTTGAATTACCTTCATCTTTGAGTTATCACGATTTGCTGTTATTTTATTGTTACAATTATGTTACAGAAATTATTAACTAATTGTAAATACTTTGTATTAACAATTTCAAGTTGTTCTAATCAGAACTACTTTAGAAAAGTAAATTTAAAAATATCAGATTAATCCCAAGGTTTGTATAATTTTCAGCTGTGATTAATCACTATTGATGTTATTTTTTGTTACAATTTTGCCACAGAAATTGTTTACTAATTGTAAATACGTTGTATTAACGATATCAAGTTGTTCTGCTGATCAGAATTACTTGGAATATTCAATTCATAAAAATCAATCCCAATGATGGTAAAATCTTCAGCTGTAATTGACCACTACTACAGTGATTTTTTGTTAGAATTTCGTTTTAGATATTGTTTACTGATTGTAGACACCTTGTATTAACAATTTCAAGTTGTTCTGATTAGTATTAGAGCATAAAATACAATTTGAAAAAGTTACCATTATATATTTAAATGAGCCCAGTTGCAGATGTTGATAAGGTAGGCAGCATTTCGGTGCTGCCATCTACTGGTTATTGACTCGTGAGCAAAGCTCGAAACTAAAATAACGAAGTAACACTATGTCCGCGCTATAAATACGGCACTAAACCCGACTGTACTATTAAGGTTATTATAATTATGTCAAAATACCTAATAGACAATCATTAGCATTGAAAAATTAAAAACATGTCTTTCGAAGTATTTACTGGAAGTTAAAAACATTATTTATAATATAAACTGTGTCACTTCAAAACCCTAGTATTTCATTTTAATATTATAGGTAGGTACCAGTTTTTTACACAAATAAAAAAGCCTATAAGAAACCAAGTAGAGCTTATTTAATATCTAAAAAAACACTTACATCTCAATAAAATTTTTTGCAAAAAAGAACTATTTATTTTAAGATTTCCGGCATCTCCATTTTCAGACTAAATATTATAATGGTTTTTTTTCCCTGTGTGTCCTCATAAATTCAACCAAGTTCCCTTGTTGGCTTGCTTCATATTCAGAAGTAGAAGTTGAACAAGACTTCTCTCGTTGATGTATTCTAATATGTCGAACTAAATTACTTCGACGTTTTGCTTTATAATCGCACCTAGAACACGGGTAAGGCCTCTCTCCTGTATGCGTCATCATATGATTGATTAAACCACTTTTCCGTGCTGCTTTATAAATACAAAAAGAACATGAATACGGTTTTTCTCCAGTATGCGTCCTTATATGCTCAACGACGTCAGTTTTTCTTGGGCTTTCTACAAAAGGACAAAAAGGACACGAATAATATAAACTAGTAAAATGGCTTCTCGTATGTTCTACGTAATTAATTGCATTTTCTGCTTCGTATTCACAAGTTTTGCAAATTAATAATGTATTGGCTATATGTGTCCTTTCTTTGCGTTTCGGTTTTGGTTTTACATGAACTTTCTCATTTGCCTTAACTTTTTTTAGGTTACAATCTACTAATTCCTTCTTTATCTCCATTGATGTATTGAACACACAGTCGATCTATTAAATGCAATCTGTAAACAAGGTATAATGTCAAGTTCAATGGCCTTAACTAGGTTATGTTTACATAAAATGATAGACAAAACCTTATAACTGTGTTTTAAAATGTGTACTTACATAAAATCTGATTTTGCAATACTTATAATACTGGGGGATATAATTCAATTGAAGAAAATTTTGTTTATTAGTAATTAAAATTATTTCTCTAAGAACCACTAACCACTACCATGGACGTTAATAACTTTTAGATCAAATTTGATTCAGAAGAACTACTGCATTGTACAGGGCATTTATATTGTATTAAATATGAGTTGGCTAAAGGTAATAAAATGAATTTTTTTCATGTATAAATTCTTACTTTGTCCTTTAACATTTTTCAAACAAAGGTATGTAAAATTTATGCTAATGATAAAAAAATTACTAGATCCACTAAATTATCACAGGTAATTACCCGAGATGTAATTTTTTAACCGGATATAATAACTGCCTTTCTAACAAAAAGTGGGTACGGGAAACCTGACGATACAGATGACGAGTCATTTTATCTGACGGTTTGTAGAGTCAAGATTCCCACAGGAAACCCACTTTCGAGTTTAAATAGACAAATGTATTCTGGATTAAAAATGGAATCGAGCGTAATTTGGAAAGATAATTTATCTATCTTCCTGAGAAAAAGCTTACTCTTCTCATTAACTTGAGTTAGGAAATGAAGTTCATGTCCTCACTAGTGGGAAATTAAATTACTTTTCCCACTAGTGCTAATAAATATTCTAAGTGAAGTAAAGTTCTTTAAAAATGTTTTTTTTTTAAATAGATACAGTTCTGTATGTCACGCGTGGGAAAACGAATAATTTCAAAGTGTTTTTGATAAAATGAATATTGACGTCAATATAACCATTAGTTCACGTTTCATTCTCGCTTTGCATGTACCGTGGGCATTTATACATTCCGTCTATATGTATTTGGCACCTAGCGCAATTTCATTGGTCAGATTGGAATTTTAAATCAATCAGACTACAAATGCGAAATATATGTACGAAATGTAAATCGGTGCCAAATTCACATACAGAATGTAACAGCTACAAGGGCCCGAAATTGCAGCAAAAAACGCGAATACACGACTTATGTGTGCAAATAATATGTTTATTACACAAAAAAATCTGGAGTGATACACCCACATAACTTCCTTTAACAGTGATCTTATAATTAGCCAACATTTTTATTTTTAGTTTTTAAGCATCTGTCAAAAAATTTCAAAAATTACAAATTCTACAAAAACGGTACAAAATAGAGCGTTAGTTGAACAGACAAATTTTCTCTAAAATATTAAGCTGAATTCAAAAATGTAATAAGATACCGGGTGTTTTATTTAAAACAGGAGTTAGAATAGAAACAGTAGAGTACTTACATGCGTTCTGGCTCAAAATGTGTCACTGCGCAGGTTTTCTGCGCAGGTGTCTGCACAGGTTTTTGCGCAGGCCTGCGCGCGCAGGTTTGTCAAGGTCGTTGGTCTAGCCGGGGGTCACGGGTCTAGCCGGGGTCAAGGTCACGGACCTCACCTAGGTCACTTGCCACTTCCGGGAATTTTTGGGCTAAATGTCAAATTTTGAAATTTTGACAAGACTTATCAAAATGTTCCCAGGCTCAACAAGATGTGAATCATCGTCTGGGAATGCAAAACTAGTTGAGACTTGTAGATGCAGGATGTTGTTCTCAGTAAATAGAACAACGACATCCATTGTTTTAAAATCAGCACGATAATTGGACAATGAAGCCATTGTTGTCTGGAGATTAAAATGTGCAAAGCTGGTAAATAGAACAATGACATCCATTGTTTGAGAAAAAATTAGCACAACTGCTAAACTGAATGCTGTCTTTGTTTGAAAATTTTTGCTGACGCTGTTAAAAGCCTAATTTTGAAATTTTTACAAGATTCTCACGATAAATTTTGGAGCTAAAAGTCTAATTTTTACAAGATTCTCACGATTAATTTTGAGGTTAAGAGTATAATTTTGAAATGTTTACAAGATTCCTATACCGGATGTGAGTCATTGTCTGGAAATGTCAGACTTGTCAAAACCTGCCTGCCTGCCTGTTTATCTTCTGCGCAATTAAACAATGAAGCCATTGTTTGAGAAATGTGCAAGGTTGAAAAAAAAAATAAACCGAATTAATTGTATGGAGTCATTGTGGTCTAATAGTATATATCGAATTATTTCCACCTAAAAGATGCAATATAAAAATCCAAACTATTTTAAATACCTTGTTAGGTTTTTGTTTTATTACGCGTTCAACGAGATGTATGTCTGGATATTTAACTTTTTGAAATTCAAGATTGTAGAAACATCCTCGAATAGGCCGATTGGAAGCATCTTTTAGTAGATAGGTAATGTGTTCGATCCCACTGGAGGACTGTTTAAGCGGTAGACAGTATTTAACATAATACAAAAGTGTTGGGGTGTTAGAGACATTGTTTGTAAGCAAAGTATATATTACGTGTTTTTTTCCCGTACTTTATTAAATACACAGTCTCGAAATTGAGCCGATAGTTATTTATTTCGGTTGGATTTATGTACAGCATCCCCTCACTTTAGCAATAAGCAAGTTCCTAAAGACATATTATTATGCTGTAGAGATTTACAGGCTACAGTTCGGAGTGTAAACTAAGTTAAAAATTTTGGATATTTCTATACCGGTATTAGCAACAGTACCATTTAATTGCATATTGTTTTCTTTTACGCAAGACTCAAATTTTAGATTCCATTGTATTAATATAGGTTCGAAAGCACTGCTGACAGACAGACAGAAAACTTGTAATGCAGCTGCCAAACCGGGTCTTGTCAAATATCAAACCGCAATATATATTAGTAAAAAATACTCTTCCAGGTTAAAAGTTTGATGTAGTTTTAGCCAATCTTATACACATTCCAGAACTAAAAGAAATGGTAGGAAGCTAAGTACGGTGGCTCTTAGACAGCAGAATTTTATAATACAAAACAGGAGCGATAAAATAATCGTGTGTATCACTCAGCATTTTTTAGTTTATCGTAATAAGCCGCATGCCATTTGACTTTACGTGTTTGCCAAGCTGCTGCTCCACTTTTTTCTATTATTTTGAATAACGTAGGTAAGATGCTAATAGGTCTGGGGTTCTTAAAATGTTATTATAGCCTGTTTCCAGTTTTATGTCATTACGATCCAGAGATTCCTCTTGGATTAGCAACAGATGAATTGCAAGCACGACATCGGAGCTGTGCTGCATCACGTTTTTCCCGACGGCAATGAGCGACCGATTTCGTATGCATCTGCTACATTATTGTCGGCACAGAAGAACTATTCGAAAATCGAAAAGGAAGCATACGGAATTATTTTCGGAGTTACCAAGTTTAGGCAGCACTTGTACGGACGACGATTCGCGTTAGTCACTGACCATAAGTCGTTATTGACGTTATTCTGAAAATATAAACCGATATCTGATCGAACGTCAAATCGTTTACCTACAGCGTTAAACGCTGCAACTTATGGCGTTCACGTTCGATCTGAAGTTTCGGAAAACGGAAAAGCATGGCAATGCGGACGGTCTTTCTAAGCTACCTTTACCTTCAACTCTATCAGGAGAGGAAGGAAAGCCGCCGTTTGAAGACGTATTTTTGTTAGAATAATCGACATCTGAGGAATTATCAAGCAAAGCATTATCGGAAGCAGTTAAGAAGGATACGGATACGACAAAGTTAATTTGTTATATAGACTACTGAGTATGGTCGAATCCGATTTCACCATTATTGGAACCATTTTTCAAGCGACGATCCGAGCTTAGCATAGAAAACAACTGCGTGTACTAGGGTCACAGATTGTTTATACCATTGAAAATGCGTAAAACGGATTTAGAAGAGCTACACCAGGGACATCAAGGTATGACCAGGATGAAGAATTTAGCTAGATCATTCGTGTGGTGGTCGAATTTGGACAGGGACAGAATTTCAAAATTTTTGTAGGAAGCTTGGAATAAAACATATCAGAACGTCACCTTATCATCCACGGTCGAATGGTAAAGCGGAGCGTTTCATTCGAACATTCAAGAATGCAGTAGGAGAAAACAAAATACTCATGGAACTAATTCTGTAGGTATCGAATTTTTAGATTTTTATTGGCATATCGGAATACAATCCATCCAATGACCAGCTAAATTATTGCTCGGACGAAGATCGCAGTTACCCTTAGATGATTTGAAAGCTGATTCGAAATTGAAGGTTCGTTCTCAACCAGAACAAATAGCAGATTCGAAATGCAAGATGCGATATTTTCCACCAAGTAGCCACGTATGGGTACGAGATTTTCGTCTAGGGCAGTAAAAATGGATTACGGGTGTGATTACCAAATTCATACCTCCATATACATACGAGGTGATAATTGGAAATTCGGTTAACAAAAGACACGAAGATCGTTTGCTTCGTCGCGATGACGGGTGAGAGATGCAAATTGAAAATGAATGAAAACCTTTATCGGTTGCTGCACAGAACGAAATTGAATAACCTTTTTCGGTTAATAGACGAGAAGAAAGTGAACAGAGTTTCAGCGAAGTAAGACTATCTGTACCGGCTACAGAACTTTCGGTTCCAATGGCGTAAACTGTTATTGAACGTTCGGCTCCAACATCCCAAGTGTTCCCGCCGTCTTTTCCATTTCTCTTCAGAGTGTAGATATCCGATTCGAGATTGAAAACCACTCAACACGATGGTTATAGTTAATCAACGACGGTACTATTTTCGAGTGAATAAATAATTTAAGGAAGGAGAAAAGTTGGGGATTAGATCAAGAGAGTAGAAATTGAAAATCAAAAATTATTTTTGTTACTAAGTGTCATGTTAGATAATAAAATTGTAAACAAAAATTGATGAGAATAAATTTGATTTTTAATATGTTGTATTAAGTCACGGATACAACCGTTTAGAATTTATATGAGAGTTCCTGGTGGTTTTGACCTATTTGTGTTAACTACAAATTTCTGTTTAGTAGCAAGGACTTTTCCAGACTGATCAAGTGTGCAGTTAATTTTGTTTTTATCGTCATAATACATTAACCCTTCTTGTGACACTTTGTCAAATTCCTCCGATATGTCAAAAAAAAGGCAAGAGTAATACATTGCTATTTTTCGAAGGTACTAATAATACACTCCGCTAGTATTAGCGGTGATTGGTGGAATATGTGGGGCCGAATCTGAACTGAAAATTTGGAATGATATTTTGGTAATCAATGTGCTGATACAGTCTTACGAAAATTATCATTTTCAGTACAGAGAACGTGCCGAATAGACTGATAGGGCTGTAACTGCTAGGATTATTTTTTTACCTAGTTTGAGGAACACTAAACACTACTATTTAAGAACGCTTCCAAGCTTCCGAAAAATATACCTATGCATATGCATATGTTATATAGTATTGCTACATATGCTAGCGTCTGGAGGGTAAGTTTTTCAACAGGATGTTAGTTATGTGACCATGTCCTGGCAATTTTTATTAGAGAGGTATTCAATCATATTTTCTATTTCTGGCGGACTTGTTTATTTATTTAATTTGCACTCAGCCAACAGCCGTTAGGCCAATTATAGGCGTCGCTGTACAGTTATGAGGACTTCCAACCCCACTAACGACTGTCATAATGTTGTATGACCGCCGGGACCAACTTTTTTCCGTGATAGCCGTACCACGAGGCGCCGAGAGATGCAGCCGTGGAACTCCCATCCAAGTTCTGACCAGAGACAGCGTTGCTTAACTCTGCTGATCGACGTGACGCTTGTTCAAGCTACACCACTCGGGACCTATATGGTTGGTTAGATTTCGGCGTTATCGAGCGCAGGTATATTTCTACCTGTATTTTATTCAGTATTATGTGTTTATTCAGTGTTCAATGTAGATATTATGATTACATACATCTTCCAAATGACTCACCATAAGTTTATAAGAATTGAACTTTATTATTGGTATTCTGTTTGGTTTACAAGTTTTACTCTTTTTGCACCACACTTTCATTACTGTGCAAGTATCCTCTTTCTTTGTTACGAATCGGATTTACAAAGGTTGCAAAAACAACAAAACAGAGCCATGCTAAATATTTTACGATGTTCTAAATATACGAATATTAAGTTAATGCTAAATACGTTACAACTGCTAAGTATCAAACAACTTATTTATTTTAATACAGTGGTTATGATTGACAAAGCGATTTGATTTTAGGCTGCCTAAATTAAATACAGCGAGTACACAAAATTCTCTGTATTACAAGGGACTAAAAGTCTATAATTCGCTTCCTCAAGATGTAAAAAAATGACAAACATTTATTGTTTTAAAAAATATTTAAGCAGCTTTGTGAAATAATACTGTTAATGATAATGTTATTAATGATAAACTAGCAGTCCAGTGAGACAAATGTCTCATTTAACGCGCCTTCAAACCTCGATCGGTTAGGCAACCACCCAGACCTGGAAGGTGTCAAAGTGGTTGCCTAACCGATCGAGGATTTAAGGCGCAGAGGGTCGCAGCTACGTTTGGCGGCCGAAACAGTTTTTATTTAATACGCGTTCTATTTGAAAAACGGTCTTTTTGTGATTTCTCGAAAACCGGAAGTGTCACGTGACTGAAATTCGGTTCCTGACCTGACATGACCATTCCAAACATATAACTTTAATAACTTTTTTCTCTATCTCTTACGGTTTGGCTGCTGAAACAGCGTCCCGGATAAAACAGCGTCCCAGACAGACGCGTCTATTAGATAAAGGATAAGTTAAGCATATATATAATACACATATATTGCTAGTAGGGCCTGGAAACGTCAGAAAACATTACGGCGCCGACATAGTCTCACTTAGAGTATAACGCGTCTCGTGCGCATGCGTGAGAAGTCGAACTCCGCCTTTAGAAGCGAATTTTAAACTTGCCCACTTCCCCATTGGCCGACCGACGCCGCCGCACTTGCGCACAGCTCACCATTATACATTGAAGAGTTGGTTGTCTGTGTCACTTCCTTGGCGAGTTTCCCACTCATAGCCGCTAGCAATATAGTAAGTATTAGATATATGAAGTTAAGATATAATAATAATGATTCTATGTACTAGTATATTGTACTAAATAAATTTACTTACTTAATTACTTACTTTTGGTGGCCTTCCATCACGATGAGCCATTCACATTTATTTCGGATATGTATTTCTACGAATTTATTCGGTATTGCTCTAGTTCCCATTTCATTTGATGTGCCAGTTGGTTTTTCGAAATTTTATATTCTTTTTCTCTAGTATGTTGCCACATTCTCCTAGTTGCGTTTTTTATTGAATTAGGACAATAATCTGATCTGGTGGTTGTAGGTACTGGTACGATGTTTTCTTGTGTCTATTTGATTTTGTAGCAATTTGCGTAGTCTACCCAATGGTTGCAGTTAAGTGACTGACGCATTTATTAGCAACTAACTGATTCAGCAGTAGACGTATAAAGCCGTTTTGCAGTTTAATGTAGTCACCAAGGTAAGTTTTATGTTTTTTCTAATCAACAGGCCCAGTAATTAATTTTCGTTCGAGTTCTGCAATTTTAACTTGGTGGTTAAATACTATAACTGGCAGGTCATCGGAGTCAAGTTTATTCATTACATGCTGTTCCATTGCTGCAGCAAACTTTTGTATTAGTCTGATATCTAATAAGCCAGGCAGGTGGTCTTCTCTGTATGGGTAGTAAACGTATTCCGACGGTGCGATAATTATTGATATGCTATGTTACCTAGTGATTTGATGTAGTCGACTCAGGGCCGTTCCTACCGGTGGGGTGTTGCGTGTCCATCACGCAGGCGGCCGA
This sequence comes from Agriotes lineatus, assembly GCA_940337035.1. Lineage (NCBI taxonomy): Eukaryota > Metazoa > Arthropoda > Insecta > Coleoptera > Elateridae > Agriotes > Agriotes lineatus. The sequence continues at coordinate 44,136 of CALNHX010004458.1, forward strand.
TTGCAAGGGGCGGCAGCTCAAAACCGATTTTATACAAATTTAAATTTAAAAAAATAAGTAATTTGAGAATAAAACATCTCTGAAAAATGCAAACCACGAACAAAAAACAAACACCACTTTATTGTTAGTCGAAATCCCAATTTTTGTTTTTTTTTGCGTTTATTACAGATATTTTAACACAAAATCAATAATAAATTTGAAACTATTACCAATAATTTGTGTTTTCATTTTTCCCTTTCAAATAATTAGCACCCTCTATCAACCAATGTCCAAAATACGACAAAAAACTAAGATAGGAATCTGTAAAATCATATCAAATCTTTCTTGTGAAGTCCCGAATTGGTTCGTACTAATTCAAGTAAATCCCCGGGTGACGTATTTTACCGGAGGGTATAAATATCACCCGACGAAAAAATGCGTTCATTTGTGAATGGTGGAAGCAATATGTAGGTGTAAAATACTGAGACATATTGTTATTTTTGTGCCCTTATATGGAAATAAAATATTGTGGTACTGATTAAAGATCTATATTACTCAGTTACTTCTATCATACTTCATCATAATAAAACGTGTGTTGTAGAGCCTGGTTATTAAAGGTAAGCTATTGATATACGTTTTTTTAATTTATATGATTTTCACGTAATAGCTGCTTTGATAGTCTATTTAGACTGTAATCTAGAAGTAAATTAAAACAAAACTTTTTTAAATTTATTCAGATGTCAAGCTCGGAACGACGACGAATTAAAAGACTCTCTGGAGCCGCTTACAGAAAAAGACAACTGTCTAAAGAAACTGAAAAAGAGAAGTTGCTCTATAGAACAATTTTTGAAAACTCCTGGAGCAGAGGAAGAAAGTGGAAGCACGGCTGGAGATCCTTTTGTTTCAACGCCTGACAGTCAGCAAGTCGTCCCCATAGAGCCACAGATTCCATCGACTTCGGCAGAGTCTTGTACTCCAGAAGAACCAGAGGACATTGAAAGTGGGAGTTTAGAAGATCCAGCTTCATTGCCTAAATCACTTGATAATTCAACAATTGAAGTATTAGTAAAAATGGGACCTACACAAGTAAAAAAATTTTCATTTCCTTTAACAGAACAAGGGCGCTTTTCGGTTCATTATTATACACGAACATTAGCAAATGGTGAAAAAATACCTCGTATGTGGCTAATTTATTCCATTAAGTTAAATTGCGTTTTTTGCTTTTGTTGCAAAATTTTTGGGACCAAAAATATTCAGTTAACAGATGCTGGTTTTTCAGATTGGAAACATCTTTCTAATAATTTATCCAGACACGAACGATCAACTGATCATATTCAAAATTCTAAATTATGGACTGAATTAGAAAAAAGATTGAGTACTTACACAACAATCGATCACCAAGATCAACGTATTTTTAATTTGAAACAACAATATTGGTGTAATGTTTTAGAACGTATTGTTGCAATTATATTATTATTGGCAGGACAGTGTTTAGCATTTCTTGGGTCATCCAATAAATTATTCGAATCAAACAATGAAAACTTTTTGAAGACGGTTGAAACATTTGCAAAATTTGATGCAGTTCTTTCGGAACATCTAAAAAATATTCAAATCAGTAAAATTTCACATAAACGTATGCCTCATTATTTAGGAAATAGATTACAAAATGAATTGATCTCACTTACAGCAAATAAAATCAGAGAACAAATTAGGGAGTTATTGTCAAAAGCAAAATATTATTCAATTATTCTAGATTCAACCCCAGACTTAAGTCATACCGAACAAATTTCATTCGTTGTTCGATTTGTTATAATAGATGATAATAAACAAATAAAAATTTGTGAACATTTTCTCGGATTTTTTCCTATTATTGATGTGACTGGTGAGGGTTTATACGATTTTGTAATAAAACTTTTGAAAGATTTTAATATGGATATCTACAATATGCGTGGACAGGGTTATGATAATGGTGCAATTATATGCGCGGAAAACATGTAGGATTGCAACGCCGAATTTTAAATATCAATCCTCGAGCAATGTTTGTACCTTGTGCTGCTCATACCCTAAATCAAGTGGTTAATGATTCTGCCAATGTTACCTTGCAAACATCGGAGTTCTTTAATCTTATACAAGAATTATATACATATTTTTCTTCTTCGCCATATAGATGGAATGTACTTAAAACTAATGTACCAAATTTCACATTAAAAGCTGTTAGCTCAACTAGGTGGGAAAGTAGAATTAAAGCTATTACACCTCTGCGACATCAATTAGAGAAAATTTATGATAGTCTAGAAGAACTTGTAAATGACAAATCACGCGACATTAACACCAAACAACAAGCCCAAGCATTGGCCTTAAAAATTAATAGTTTTAAATTCGTTTGTTCTGTAATTATTTGGCATGATGTTCTCTCTAAAATTAATTCCGTCAGTAAGATGCTTCAAGGTGTGAATACAAATCTAAAAGATTGTTCAAATGCGTTAAAAAATTTAGTAGAATATTTGGAACAGAAAAGAAATGACCACAGTTTTGAAGCGTTTATAGAAGAGGCGAAAATACTTGCTACAGAAGAACTTGATATAGCAACGGAATTTCCCCCAACTAATATAATTCGTTCACGTCGAAAAAAAAGACAATTTGATTATGAAACCCCTGATGAGCCTATACTTGACCCAAAGTTGAATTGTAAGATGAATTTTTATTTTACTATTTTGGATACCGCCAAAGTATCTATACAGGAACGTTTTGAACAATTACAACGTTACAGTGATTTATGAATTTCCTATTATGGACGATAATTCAATGAAAAACACTGTACAGATTTATCCTTAAAATTAGAAGACACTGTCAGAAAAGAGGCTGCTGTAAACGCCGTAGAATTAAGTGATGAATTAAAAAATTTAAATTTACATTTCCAATCTGTTGAAACACCATCTATAATTCTCAACTACATTGTTACAAATAATTTACTTGCGACTTTCCCAAATACAGCAATTTATTTAAGACTTCTACTGACTTTACCTGTCTCAGTTGCGTCAGCAGAAAGGTCTTTTTCAAAATTAAAAATAATTAAAAACTTTTTACGCTCGGCCATGAAGCAAGAAAGATTGTCAGATCTTTCCATTATATCTATAGAGAGAGACTTGGCAGAAGCAATTGATGTCAAGAACCTTGTGACCACTTTTGGGTCTGTCAAAGCTAGAAAAGCTAAATTCTAAGATATTAAACTTTGTATTTGTTTTTTTTTTGTATGTGTACAATTTTATTTTATAGGAGTATTTCTTTTTATTTTATTTTATAAAATTGTTATTAATAATTTTTTTTAACGTAAATATATTTTTTAACTACTTGGAGGGGGGGGGGCGGTTATTTTATTTTTCACGCAGGCGGCCAAGAAGCTAGGAACGGCCCTGAGTCGACTTCTATTGAGGTTACATGTTATTAAGGTCGGTCGTAGTTGGGTCGGAATATACGTTTGTATTAAAAACAGTGACAATATCATTTCCATGTAGGCGGCGATTGAGTTGTTGATATGCTGCGATTATTTTAAGTGCTTTATTATTGTAAACAGTTAGTTCTACAGTTACAGTCTCTAGATGACTTAGGTCCGGTGTCGGTAGTTGAAGATACTTTATGTTTTTCATTATTATTATTGCGACCCCTCCCGGATGCGGTATTAGCAATACGATAATTTCTGTAGAATCCAAATCCAGGAATAGTAAAACCTTTCATTAAGGGTATTGAACACGACTTAATTCCGCATTTAAAGCCTCCACACGTAAACACTTTACGCCGTCAATTGGAGTACTCTTTTTCTTCTATAAATCTATGTTAGTTAGAAAGAGATGAATGCAAGTAAAACGCTGCTTTTCGTGAAAAGTGAATTACGTTAGAACCAGTAAACGTAGAATTAAAATTTTTGTTGTATTGTTAAGCTTATGAAAAGTACGTTGTGGGCACCTCATTTAAAAAAACAATGGCTTAAATTTTTTTTCAACATTAAGATTAATGTAAAAAAATCAATAGAAACAGTATACATTTAAGAAATATAAGGTTTGCTATTAGGATTCTCCATTCCTAAATTAATTGTCCACAAAACAGTGTAAAGAAAATTAGATAATTTCTTTCGGTTTTTCTATAATTTCGGTTTCACAAGCAAACGCGAATCTTGATAGCGCTTGCTCACTCGAACAACGCTTCAAAAAACCAGGATCACACAATTACCCGCTACAAATAGTCAGAATAACGTCGCTGCATCGTCCAGAGAAAACCGTTGGCTAATTGTACGCCTACTGCAACGTACAGTTTAGCATTCAGAAGTATTTGGTGACTACTTGACGAGCAAGTGCAATCAGTGTTTTTATGCGGTTTTACCATGGGAAATTATAAGCCAACTAATAACAACGGTAAACGAAAAGCACCGTCTGTATTAAGAAAAAATAGACGTTTGTCAACCTTAAAGTGTTAATATATAATAAAACACGGCAAGGTTTAGTAGAATTTGAACCGTTAGGTGACATGGTACATTATTGTTTTTGCAGAAATATACAATTACGTCATATTCTGCATTAAATAAGCAAATTACATACAGGCGTAAGTCTATGAAATAATATCTATTATGTATGTATTATCTGTAACCTCATTTACCTTGCGGTGTCGAGCCTGGTGCTTTATGCACTGGCATTTGGCGGTACAATGATCAACTTGCCCCGGGATACAGAGTTGGATGGCACCTTTGGTGCTTGCGCAGCAACCATTGTATGAGGTGTGTGTCTTGGTGACGTGTTGACCTTGTTACTCTATCTTTTAGGTCTGTGGTTCTGAGTAGAGCACAGTTAATTTGGTGCCCAACTGTGAATGGTCTCACCGAGCCCGATTCCAATCGCCAAGGCAGAAAAATTCCGACCCCAGCGGGATTCAAACCGAAGACTTGCTTAATGCAAGTCTGGCGCTTACCCAACAGCGCCACGCGACTTCTTAATATCTATTATTTATTAAAATAATTTAGTAAAATGCCCTTCCATTCATCATTGCAATGATCAGTATTAGGTACTGTGTGTTATCTTGTCGATTTTAATTTTTTTTAAATACGGGCGTATAGGGTATGCTTGTAGATCACTTATTCTGGCAGTATGCAAGAACGATGTCATAGCAGTAAGCGCACTGAGTAACTGTAATATTGGCGTCCCACTCTATTCCACTGCAGAGAGTGGGACATAACGTTGTGCTAAGTATGATCGGCCCACTTTACCGCAAACAAAAACTAAACAGCGAGTCCAATCCCCTTAACTACAAGGTGAGTTTAGCTTATTACTACGGGGTCGATGTTGTTCTGATGAAGAAATTCAGTAAAAATGGCCTTTTGACTTTCCACCCCATTAGTATCCAGTTAAGGATGGATAGTTGATTAAATGCTGTTTGTTTATTTATAGCCAATTTAGAATACACTCTAGGTATATGGCTTCTGATATGTGAGTTTTGTTTATTTCATTTATTGGAATTATTATTTGTGATATAATATTTCTGACCACATCTGTGATATTGTTGGTTTAGTCTGTTTGCTGAGTAATTTTATCGGCTGTGACATTTGCGTAGGTATGTTTTGTTTGCTGATGTTGATTGTGTATTATATTGATGTTTGCTTATGCCTGATGGTTTAGCAGTTTGGTTTAATTCATGTTCCTGTTTTATTTCGAAATAGTATTGTTGCAGCTACTTAGGGACTTGGTGCGAACATTTTGACGTTAAGAAAGACCGTCCACGTTGTCATGCTTTTCCGTTTGTCGAAACTTCAGATCGAACGCTTAATCAGTCGGTGTGCTATGAGACTCTTTTTTCATTCCCAGAGTGGCTAAGGGCAGCTAATATTGTTTAAGGACATGCTCGTGGAAACCTGCAATGTTGTACTTACCAATGCAAACATAAATGACAATAAAAAGCTCAACAATTTACAATGAATACATATAATCTGTAAATAAACAGGAATACACCAAAAACACTGGTACAGAAAACCAAATACACAAAGTAATTATACACTACTTAGAAGAAAGTAACTTATTAGATGACGAGCGTTTAATAGCGCCGGTAAAGTTAATTTTACGCACTCAAAATGGTTCGTACTTGCAGTTGTCTATTCTTGTTTTATGGGGACGGGTTGTGATTCATCGCCTCCAAATGCATACGCAGCCAAATGACGTCAAGCCGTTCTGTAGTTGACCCTTATCAGCCATCGACACATTCGCTGACAATTGCGCAATTCTCACATAGGCCTAACCTGGTTCCCTTTATTGTTCCTCCCGTAGTCCAGAAAACACTGCAGGGCTGCTGTCGAAACGGCCTTTGAGCCTGTCGATTCGGCAGTCGTTAGCGTCTTCAAGGAGCTGCTAAACTTCCTGGTTGGCTCCTGTCGGAGGTCTCTAGTTAAACCGTGGGGATAGAACGTGCCACTTCACTTGGTTCGCTATTTGCGAACCAATTAGCCCGCGCTGTTGGCAGGCTTTTTAGCTTCGTTGCGTTCGCCGACTTTAGCGCGAATGAGTCCTTTTGCAGGCCTCGAGCGTTGATTCACATACCGACCGGTTATTCCCCGAACTAAACTGCACTGTCGACCCGTTCTTTCACGAAATCGCGGCGCGTTACACTCTATAGTCATTGACTGCGTATACAAAAATTATTCCTCTATAGTGCTAAACTGAATGAATAAACACAAGAACATTTACTGTCAGGTTTTATTGCTAATTAGCATATAATGAAAAGATGTACAATAAGCAAATACAAGTGGCACGAATTGACCCTTTTCAGGTATCCAGGCGCCTGCATAAGGCTGTGCAGCTCGCACTCTCGCGTCCCCATAAGGCAATCTCTCTGGAACATGTCGAACCTGTCTGTCGCTCTTTTGCCACCACAATTTTGGTCTGGTTTTTTAAATATAGCATCCTAAAGGTGTTCTGATAATACCATGTAAAACCCACCATTGTTATTTTACTGTAAATGGTTAAGTTAATTATGCAACTGTATGCGAATCTGGGGTAAACTTAGCACCCGCGAACGCGTCTGTCAATTTTTTTACTTACATAAGATATGATTACCTTTAACAAAAGAAGGCCCCTGACTTGTTACTATACTTTTTTTTATTATTTTCCTCCTTCACGGACGCTAGGGGTCTAAAACCACCACCGCGGTTTTGCCAGACTTTGCGTTTCCTTTTCAGCATATTTAAAGAGACCTTCCTTAACAGTTACACGCTTGTTAAAAATACTGCAAGAAATCCGTTGCTGGCTTCTGGACTATAGGTAGGAAGGCAGATCGAACTATTATCAGATAGTGAATGACTAAAATAAGTAATTAGATAGTTATCAGTTATTTTATCACAACAGCGTATAGCTCTTGTGTGCTAATTCAGTGTTGTTCAAAATAAAAATAAAGCATCATCCTGTCGATTCCGCCACCATTCAAAATTTGTTGATTATTGGAATCAGCGAGTGAATAAAATTTGTATGTTTGTTCAACTGAAGTAAATGATTAACAGCAAATACATCAAAGCGAAATAAAATCAAATCCAGTTCATACAGATTGTCCGAAATCCGTTTTGAACATAGGAAATTAATGAGTGTGACAAGGAAGACATAAATAAAATTAGTAGCAGGATAAAGATATAATGTAATTATGGCTAGGTAAATTTTTATGTCAATGAAACAAACAAACATTTCTGCCAAATATTTTATCTGTCATTAAGGGTATAAAGTGAGGTTTAAATAATTAAGATAATTATGTGAATAGTAAACAATAGTATATTACAGTTAGTCAATGTTTTTGCGCATCCCAGTGCGGTAAAATAACTAGACATTTTTTAGCGTTCAGTGACCCTTAAATAAAAAAGTTGCTTTGTGGTAATAAGGTCATTTTCAGAAACGCTAGTTACGTAATTCCTCGTTCAGTTGAGTTTTAGAGAAATAACGAAAATTGATATTTGCTAGTTGATATCTGGCGTTTTAAAGTGTCAACTACAAAATTTACGAAAGTCCGCTTGCTAGATGGCAACGGTGGTTTTGATATTCGAAAATGTTAAAAAAAAATATGTCGGCCAAAAATGTTATACAGTACTAGGTGCGTTACCTAAGCATTTTGCATCATTCGGTTTTGTTAAAGCACTCCGCTTTGTGCGCCAAAAATTAAAACTTTGCCCTGTAAAATGTAACCTACCGCACTCATAATGTAAATAACTATTAACACTTTGGTTTTACTAACGTTTTTCGGAAAGATCTTTAAACAACATTATTAAAATTTTATACGTACATAGACTAGAAGGGGAGCGATAAGAAGTGGTTACCCTTATTATTAATGCGCCCAACAATAACAAAATAGGCATAAACAGAAAAAGCTAATTAATTAAATGTCAGAGGGGCGCAACAGAGCCTACAGTGCTGGTGAAATAGCGGAAATCAACAAAAGGAAAAGACAACAAAAAGGAAATCAACCCGAAAACGAAGCAGAGACAGTTAAGAGGAGTAGAAAAATACCAAGTTTTCCGAAAATACAAAGTGCAAAAGAAGAGGGGATAACAAACATGGATAAATTTGAAAAACTAATAATGGAACTATTTTCTCAGATTCAAGATATAAAGACAGACACCAGCAGCACAAATATGGTACAAAAAACATCACCAACCAGCTGGAAAAATACGGAGAGGAAATAAGAACATTAAAAGAAGAGTCCCTGAGGAAAGAAGCCGAATGGGAGAAGGAAAAATCAGAACGCAGAAGCGAAATTGGACAATTGAAGAAGAAGATGGAAAACCAAGAAATAAGCGAAAAGAGAAATAACATAATTATGAGGGGTGCAGAGTTTAGTAGAGTAAACACAAACAAGAAGTGAAGGAATTTATAAGAAAAGAGATAGGAGTAGCCACAGATATAGCGAAAGTATATTAGGTAAGAATCCGAGAAAGGATTGTGACAGTAGTAAAGTGGGAGAACTTTGAACAAAAAAATAGAGGTACTAAGACAGAAAAGAAGACTCGGACAACAGGAAATTTACATAGATTGCGACCTAATCCAAGAAGAACAGAAGATCCAGGCAGCTATAAGAAAGGTAGCCAGAGATGAGAAGGCCAAAGGAAAGAAGATCAAAGTGGGGTATAGAAAAGTTGAAATGAATGATAATATATTTGAATGGTCCGAAAAAGAAGGAGGACGCCTGATAAAGAAAGAAGTTCGGGCCCGAAAAAACTTATAAGGACCATAGCTGAAGGAAAAACGGTAACGGATCGGGCTAGGAATATGGATGTGAAACAGAATTACTATACACAACCACAGCAAAGGAATAGGGAGTTTAAGCTAGGAACATGCAATATTAGAGGAATTAGTGGGAAAGAAATGGAGCTAGTAGAACCATTCGAAAAGCAAGGTTTTACAGCAGTTGCTATCACCGAGACTAATAAAAAAGGCTGTGGCACTCAGTGGATAGGAGACGGAAACCTATTAATATATGGAGGAGTAGACGAAAAGTAATGAGTCCAATCAGGAGTAGAATGCCTAATTCCAAAGGAAAAAGTAGGAAAACTAAGTAAATGGGAACATATAAATGATTAACTGATTAATAATAGAAATTGAAAGAAATAACGCAATAACAAAGATAATAAACTATGCACCAGAAGAAGACGACAAGATAGAAGTAAAGAACCAATTCTGGACGCAACTATAACAAACAATTGAAAATTGCGAAGATACTTTGATATTACTTGGAGATTATAATACAAGAGTGGGGAATGAACATAAGAAATGGCAGGAAGTAATAGGAAAGCACGGAGGAAACACAATAAACAAGAACGGAAAAAGACTATTACAATTCTGTATCGACAACGATTTGATCATAAACAATACATGAACACAAATGGATACATAAAATAACAAGAGAGGTACACACACGCAAGGAACGCTCAATAACAGACTATATAATAACATCTAGAAACTATATAAAGGAAATAAAAAACGTCACAGATAAAAGAAGCTACGAAGCAGGTACGGACCACTATCTACTAGAGGCTAAAATTAAAACCAACAACATAATAAAGAACATAGAAGAAAACAAAAATAGTGATATAACATAAAAAATTAAGAGCTTTAAGCTACGAGAACCACAAATCAGGTATGAATATATAGAAGAGACAGAAAAAGAAATAGATAATAATTATAGCAAAAATGAACAACTAACAAACCTGGAAGATAATTGGGAAAGATTTAGAGAAACATTACTAAAAATTGCAGGAAAAGTGTGTGTATACAGTAGAAGCAGACAAAATAAGAAACAAACAAGCCGGTGGGGTGAAAATATTAAGAAAGAAGTTAAAGAAAAGAAAACATTATGGAAAAAGTACCTACAAAATAGAAAACAAAAAATACATGAAATATACAAAATGCAACGAAATAAAGTTAAAGTAATGATTAAAGAGGCAAAAACAAATCGTGGGAGGAATTTGGTAGGAAAATGTAAAAAAACAGTGAACAAAACAAAAAACTATTTTATAGAACCTTAAGAAGTATGAGAAATCAAAATTTAATAGCACTCAAACAAATAAAAGACCAGCATGAAAATATTATAACAGATGAAGAAAAAATAATGGAAAGATGGCAAGAATATTTTACAGAGCTATTAAATAGCGAAAGTACATCAGAATACGAAAGTGGATGTAACTATAAAAATAAAAATGAAAAAGAGAATAATATAGAACTGGAAAAATTGGAAGAAGCACTATGTAATCTAAAAATATGAAAAGCAGCAAGATGTGACCAACTAGATGCGGAACTGCTGAAGTATCTCGGATCAAACGGGAGGAAAGAGCTATTAGAAATATTAAACATGGCGTGGGAAACTAAAAGGATACCGAACGAAAGAATGGAATATAGCAACAATCCTACCGATATATAAAAAAGGCGACTCGAAGAACTGTGAAAACTACAGGGGAATATCACTATTATTAAAAAATCCTGGGCAAAAACAAAAAAGTACAATGTAGGGTACAGAAATATGCAAACGGTGAAAGTCGAAGCATGCGCTTTTGCAGACGACATAGTACTAATAGCAAAAACAGAAAGAGAACTAGAAAATAACAAAAATTTGGATTACAGAGCTAAAGAAATATAATCTTGTAATAAACAAAAGTGATGGCAGTAACAATTAATAAGTTAAATATAAATATAGACATAGATGGAAATAGAATAGAACAAGTAGATGGGTAAAAGTATTTAGGAATAATGCTAAACGATAAAGGAACACAAGAAGATGAGATTTGCGCCAGAATATATACAGCAATCAAAGTATATTATGCACTATTTAAAAACTTTTTTAGTAGAAAGGAGATACCAACAAAAACAAAACTGGCTGTGTATCAAACAGTGTACCTACCAATCCTAACGTACGCGGCTGAAAACTGGGTCCTGAACGAAAGCCAAAGGAAAAGATTGTAAGCCGGCGAAATGAGATATTTAAGAAAAGTACTAGAAGTGAAAAGAATGGATAAAAGAAGAAATGACGATATCAGACAAGAACTACAAATAAAATCATTGAATACCGAAATAGAAGAAAATAAACTGAAATGGTGGGGGCATATGACTAGCATGGAGGAGAACAGACAGGTAAAGAATATATGGGAGGCAAGAAAAATTGGGAGGAACCGAAGGGGACCAAGCAAAGTGTGGAACAACAGCGTGAGCGAGATCTTAGAGAAAAGAGGAAAAACATGGACCGCGGCGAAGAAATTGGCCAGAAACAGAAATGAGTGACATAAATTCGTAGAGGGAAACTAACCGCTAGAGGAATTACATCTTGACACCTTCGAGTATAAGAGGTCATCGATTATGAATGAAAAAAAAAACGTATACAGGGTATGTGTAGATCGCTAGATAGCCCGTATCTTCGTTAATAATAGATATATCGAAAAAACCTTTTTTACTTTCAATGCCATTTAACAACCTACAAATTGTATCAGCGCTAAAAATACTTGATGATAGCATGCTCAAACTAAAACTTTAAAACACATTATTTGAAAAAAAAATAAAAAAATATTTGCCTAAGCTAGGCCATGACTAAGGAAAAATCACTAACAATCGAATAAGAAATGCAAACAAATTCAAGTTGACTCTAAAAATTCCTCATGACCGAAATATCGCACCAAACATACTAACACAATTGAAAACTAATTTTTTTTAATGGAACAATTTCAGTTTCATTAAACAGTTAAAAACTATAAAGGAGCTTTTCAACAATGTACCATGTTTGCTATAAAAAAATCTGGTGTGATACACGCAGACAACTTATTTTTACAGTGCTCTTATAATTACCAAAAAATTTGATTTACATTTTCAAGCATTTGTCAAAATTTTTCAAAAACTACAAATTTTACAAAAACGGTACAAAATAGAGTGTTAGTTCAAGAGACAAATTTTCTCTAGAATTTTAAGCTAAATTCAAAAAAGTAATAATATGCCGGGTGTTCTATTTAAAATAGAAGTTAATAAAAAAAATAGAAAAGAAAACAAAAGAAACCCATTTTAAAAGTATTGAACTAGAAAATCACCTATCTCACTTTAACACACATTAAAAATGTAATTAAAATGTGAAGTTTGAAAAAAATCGTTATAACCGTTTTTGAAAAAAAAGAAAAAAATTACTTCCGGTTATGCGATTATCTTCAAAAGCTTGCTGTCGCATCTACATAGTACACAAAACTTATATATGAAATATCAACGCCATACCTCTTTCCGTTTTTGAGATATTCTGTTCACAGACAGACACACAGACAGATCAATGAAAAAAATATGTTTTTTGGGATCAGGGGACTCTAAAACGTGAAGATCTGTTGAAAACTAAATTTCGAATTTTTTGGGGTGAATCCAATACTTCCTTTATTGTAAAAGGAAGTAATAATATGATTTTATTTTTTCAAAAACATTCTTTTCAATTGTCTTTGTACGTTTGGTGCGATGATTTGTCCAGGAGAAACTTTTAGAGTAAAGTAGAATTTTTTCTGCACCTATTATTTATTGTTACTGATTTTGCGTAAGTCATGTCAAATATTATATACAATCATTGCCACATGCTTTGATTCATTATCATTCTCAACAAAGGAGATCATTGATCAAGACTCTTATTTATCGGGCCAATGCTATTTGTGACGAAGACACTAAAACACAAGAACTTAGACATGTGAAAGAAACTTTGCGGAGGAATGGCTGCAGTCGACGAGAAATTAAGAAAGCATGCCAAAACATCACCAAACCAAAGGAACAGAAATCTAAACCTATGAATTACGCGCGCTTTTCCTTCATCGTCAGAGTAACCGATAGAGTAAGAAAGGTCTTAGATAAGAAAAACACAGGGGGGTCCGCTATGGTACAATCAGAAAGGTCAAATAATTAATTCTTTCCAAACGAAGATACTTTGCCCAGGCTACAGGCGGAAGTCGTTTACCACTTTCTGTATTTGTAGAAAATCTTACACCGGGCAAATGGAAAAAAGTATCCAATGTAGAATAAAAGAAAACCAAAACCACACACCACTTGGAAACACACCGAAATCAGGCATCAGGCGACTACAGAATAAATTATGACTCTGCGGACATACTAGCTTGGACTAAAAACTACTACCCCCGTGACATTCGGGAATCCCTAGAGATTATTAAAAATCAACCGCGACGACGGTTACCGCCTTAGTAACACATGGAAGGTAGCTCTGCAAAAAAAGAAATCAAGCCATACACAAGTTTTACGTGAGCAACTAAGCGGAATAATGACAAGTGCCAATAACATGAAAGATTTGCCTAAGCAGCGAATCGCAATGAACCTAGGCATATAACCAAGAGCATGAGACACCAACTCAATATTACTTATTAAAAAGTATTAAGTTATTATGAATTGACAGACTGTTTCGTTTTACAATTTTTATATTTTTATTGGTCTTGTTCTTTTCATTTGAAATTATATTTTCAGACTTGATTCGATAATTATCTATCTCTATATTTTAGATCTTTGATTATTCGCAGTGTTCTTTTACTAACACATTATCGATTTTTTCCCTTTCGTTGGATCTTCTCTAATGTTGTTTGTGTTACACGAAACTAAGAAATGTGAGAAAGAATAGTTGTTCCAGATAATGTGAAGGTTTGCGTAATAGTGACATTTAAGGCAAATACAAACACTTGACAACGTTTTACTTTTAAATATGTATATTTAATGAAAATGGATAAATACTGTACAACTAATACATCTCATAAGTAATTACTAACTGAAACAACGAATCATGTAACTACTCAAAACTACTAAAATTCATATTGCATTTAAATCTTGTTTTTTGGCGTAGATGAAACGATCTATTCTTAGATAAAATTATATAACACAAATGTAAAATATTTAATGGGACAAATGCAATTTTTTATGTTATCAAACTGGGAATGAAATGGAAGTACGAAAAATGGTACCAGATATGTTCCTAATCTGGAAGAAGCAACGGTATAATGGATAAAATTATGTGACTATTACCGAGTAGGTACTTACTGTGATAGCCCCGTAAATGATGCCAATTGCCGCTCCAATCAAAATGCCAGCCAGATGATTGTCTCCATTTTCCCACAAAGCAATCATTTTCTTGCAGATCTGGGAGCCCAGAACTATTATTACCACTTGCTGAGTCGAATGGATTCCAGTTTGTGAGTCGATTCGGTCGATATAAAGATATACAAAGGTTAAAACAAACATGTACAGCGATGATCGAAACGATGGAAAAGAAGTGCGCATGTTGTAATCTGTTGCTTGTAAATCCATTGGAAGAGGAGTATTGTACCACAACGGATCGCAGTAATGCTTTCTAAGTTGTTCATCTCCAAATAAAGAAGGCCGCGGTATTCCAAAGCATAACTTCAGTGTAATAATCAAAATTGCCAGAAAAACAAGATGCATTAGTACAATATCTGAAAGTACGAGTATTGTTATAATAATTAAATAAATTGTGATAGAGTTCTCTTACAAAAATTCCATAAAAATGTCAACAATGCTTTCTTCGTGTTGCGCTCTTCTTCGTAATAT
Organism: Agriotes lineatus; assembly: GCA_940337035.1. NCBI lineage: Eukaryota > Metazoa > Arthropoda > Insecta > Coleoptera > Elateridae > Agriotes > Agriotes lineatus. The sequence goes on from CALNHX010004458.1 coordinate 59,195, forward strand.
CTTGAAGCCATCATCAAAAAGCAAGGAGCAGCGGTGAGAGATATTATAAAGTATTCAAATGAGCCGAACGGTTGCGGTGTGTTGTTAACATTATAATCTGAATGTTTGCAGTACATGGTCATGTGTGCTCGGTGAATAGAGAAAAAGTCGGTAAACCTACAAATTAAACTACTTTGAACAACAGTTATTATAGTTTATATTCAACACTTACATGAACAACGCCAATCCAAAAACGAAAAGACAAGCCAATGAACAATTGACTATTAATAATGATTTTCGCGAAATGGAAGCGCACTGCATGGACCATCTTCTGCAATCCGACATTGACTGATAGTACGTAGGTAGTGCTAATTAAAAAAAATTGAAACATAAACTTTTTTAAAAAGTATTAATAAACTCACGTGTTTCAGCTCTTGGGGAGGGAGGCATGTTGCACTACTTTTTCCCAATATTTACCCAAACCTTGTATAGTTCTTAGTGTCACTTGGCACCCGCCGGTGATTAATTGCCAATCCTGCGCATAATGGTGTGCTCATGAGCTCTTTCTCACTACAACTGTTCATTTTTCATACCGAACTATAAGATGATAAACAGAGGGGGATGCGCGATAGAAACCTCACTGTAAAAGACAAAGACAGAAAGAAGCTATCGTGAATGAAAAAGTCGCATATTATCTTCAATACTGCTTAGAATGATTTGTTTTGGTTAAGAGTTATTTGTCTGTACTATCAGTCTTTTAATATCTAGCATTAATCACCAAGTGAATAATTTAAAAGCCATTTATCGGATGTTATATATACAAGTTGCATGACAACACACATTCGCAGATGTGAAGATTATCAGATGCTTCTTCGAACGCTGCAAGTAGTAATATAAACTGAAGGGCCATGTTTGGTATTCATTGTATTGCCACGAATTATCAATTTTGCAGTATAATAGAAACTGATAGATAGCTGCCCTTTTTTGATATATTATCGTTCAGATAACGGTCACTGTAAATCAGAACCGGATAATAATGAAAAACGTGTTTCTCGAATAACTGATTCAGACACGTATTTGAAATAATATAAGATTTAATATTTTGGGATTTAACTTTTAATTGGATATGCGAAGTATACATATATTAGAAAGTAATCAATTATTATTGATTTTCTCAAATATACTTGTATCACCCGGAGTCTAGAAGTTGCCTATTACAAAGAAATGAAAAGTTTTATCTTGCAGGACAAGTTTGATTACAATTTAGAATAATATGCTGAATTATTTTTATTTACGTAAGTATCTGTAGTTAGAATATTGTCACATATTTTTTTATAAAAGCGCCAATTTTAACACTTACGTAACCCACAGTGCTACACTACGATAATGCCAAGATTATTTAAAAAACTCATTAGTAGAGATAATTGATTAGCAGTATTTACCTGACATACTCTTAGTAAAGATTAGGTCTCCTTAGTTTTAGGTTTTTATTTACCTGAACGTTTGAAAATACAATCAACTCATTCGCAAAAAATACTTTATTATTCGATAACAGCATTATACAGTGAGTTTGGCAACAACAGCTCATAAATACTTTAATTACAGATACTTCCTAAGGTTTGGTGGATTGTACCAATATAAAAAATGAACTACGATTTATTATCTTACACATTCCTAATCTAGGAACTTTCTTTGTACAACTGTCTAGAGAAATATCATAGATTCATGAAAATCCTCTTCTAAAAAACAAATATTATTAAACTATGCCAAAAAGGAGAGATATATATACCACAAAGTAAATAAAAAAGCGATTGGACCGTAACTGTGTTATAGAATTGTTCTTTGTTTATTTATAAAAAATTTTATACAAAAACTTTAAATACTTAATATTAGATACGGAAAAAGAAAATTTTAAGATAATAGTCTGTAACTTTGAAATAGAAAAATCTTAAGAACGTTTATTTCTACCATTTACCCGTATAACCTCGCATATTTTTCAGGCATACTCAGAATTATGTTGTGATAATTTGTAATAGAATTTGGTGTCACACACAGTTGGGGAAAAATGCGCTTTAGGCCATCTACTGTAATCTACGTGCTTATCAAGGCATTTTGTAGAAAATTCAAAAATTCAGTTGGGTTAAGGGCGGGTGCTTTTGGAAGAAACTGTAGATGATCAGTTCCAGTCTCTTTTAGCAGGTTCCAACACCTCAGAAGTTCAATGAGGGCGAGGGTGGTGATCTAGAAATCTTAAATTTTCACCAAGAGCCGCATGGAAGTTGATAACCACTTCTCTTATTTCTGCGTAGATTCTGCCCGTCATCGAACTTCTACAGTCTTGTAATACAGTATTCGGTATATAATTTTGTTGAAAAAATGTCAAAGGCATAAAATAATTCTACATACCAAGCCTCCACGTTTTCCATTTCAAGAGACTGACAAGCGATTTAGGCATGTCCACTTAGATATTGTTCCTTTATCTAAATGCGGTTAGTACAAATACATTCTGTCCATAACTGACCATTTTTCTACGTGGCCTGAAGCAATTCTCTTAGCTTCTATTACGTAGCGAGGTTATCACTCTATTCGTGAACAAATTGATATTACGTTACGGGATTCCAAACATATTAACAAATGATAACGCTCAATTATTTTTATCAAGAAGCTGGCAAAGTTTTATCTCAACGTTTGGTATTCAAAACGTTCGAAGCAGTGTGGGTATATCATCCTATCAGCCAGGAATCGTAGAAAGGTTTAAGAAAACCTCTAAACAAGCTATTTCCACTACAGGTGCGTCTTCATGGGTTAATAACCTGTCCTGGACTGGATTCTATTATAATAATGTGATAATAATAATATCTTTTTTTGACTTCGTTACATGGTATGTTTGCAGCAAGTCATAACAATACAATAGCAAGAATACACAAAACACAAATTCCATTTAAGTAAAATTAATCCTAGGTTGCAATACATAAGACAAAATATCACAGTCCATAAGGCACTCAAAATTTATGATGGTGCATCCAAGATTATAGAATTTAGAAATTCATCCACAGAGTAGAAACGATTATCGTGTAGTAGCTGTTTTATTTTTAATTTAAGTTTTCTTTGGTAACGATTTTAACATTGAAAATGTTTAACGAATTTTAGATGTGACGCTAGTACGGTGCTCTTTTAGCAATTCGTGTGACGCTTGGAAAATACACAGTTTTTGCTAATTTCTGTAAGTTGTACGTATAGCAGGTGATTGTTGTTGGTGTCATTTTGAAGACTTTGTTAAGGGTAAACTTTCTAAAAAAGTTGTGAAAATGTAAGATTCTATGGGGCGAAAATACTGGGGTTAAAATAATTTTTTGCACACGAAAGCGTTCGGTGCTGTTACATCGCACACTTTTTGAAAGATTCAAGTGTGATTTGGGGCTAGTTGGAAAGAGGATGAACCAACGCTTATCGTACTGGCTGGTTTTTGGGGTCTGCGATGCACGGGGGCGAAGTTACAGGGGTAGAAAGCTGAGGTGCATTTGCAGCAAATTAAATGTTCGCATAAACAGGCAGAAAGGAAAAATATCGAATTCTGTTTTTAGCAGTATGTGGATGAATCTGTGGGTTTTTAAGAATATTGCTGCTCAATTGGATTTAGGGGTTGTAAAATAAGGAAACCTTTATAATTATTAAAAAAAAACCTTAGAATCAATATTTGTGTAAAATTTACTGTTTGGAGACTTTATACGAGTCGATTGTATTTTTTAAGAGAATTCGGGATGTGGGAATTTTGCATCCCATGTGGATTTAGGGTTTGGAAAATGGGAAAAACATAATTATCAGAAAAACCTTAAAATCAATATTTGTGTGAAATTCGCTATTTGGAGACCTTCTACGGGTCGATTATATTTTTAAAGTGAATTTGGGATGTGGGAATTTTGCGGCACCAGTAGATTTGGGGGTTGCAAAATGGGAAAAACGTTATAATTATCAGAAAAACCTTAAAATTAATATTTGTGTGAAATTTGATTTTGGAGACTTTATACGGATCAATTGTATTTTTTAAGAGAATTCGGCATGTGGAAATTTTGCGGCCCAGGTGGATTTGGGGGTTGCAAAATGAAGAAAACGTTATAATTGTCAGAAAAAAGTTTGCTGTTTGGAGCCTTTCTACGGATCAATATTCAGGATGTGGGAGTTTTGCGGCTCAGTTGTATTTGGGAGATGCAAAATGGGAAAACGTTATAATTATCAGAAAAATTTAAAATCAATATTTGTGTGAAAAGCACTGTTTGCAGATTTTCTACCGATCGATAATAATCGGGATGTGGGAGTTTTGCGGCCCAGTGGGATTGGCGAATGCAAATGGGGAAACGTTATAATTATCAGAACAATTTTAAAATCAATATTTTTGTGAAAAGCGCTGTTTGGAGATTTTCTAAGGGTCGATATTCGGGATTGGGGAATTCTGCCACCCAGGTGTGGGATGTGGGAGTTTTGCGGCCCCGTTAGATTTGGGGGTTGAAAAATGGGGATGACGTTATAATTGTCAGGAAAACCTTAAAATCGATATTTGTGTGTAATTCGCTGTTTGGAGACTTTCTACGAATCGATATTCGGGATGTGGTTGTTTTGCGGCCCAGGTGGATTTGGGGGTTGCAGATTGGGGAAAACGTTATAATTATCAGAAAAACTTTAAAATCAATATTTGTGTGTAATTCGCTGTTTGGAGACTTTGTACGAATCGATATGCGGTATGTGTGAGTTTTGCAGCCCAGTTGGGTTTGAGGGCTGCAGAATGAGGAAACGTTAGAATTATCAGAAAAATTTTAAAATGGATATTTGTGTGAAATGCGCTGTTTGGAGACTTTCTACGAATCGATATTCGGGATGTGGGAATTTTGCGGCCCAGGTAATTTGGGGGTTGTAAAATGGGGATGACGTTGTAATTGTCAGAAAAGCCTTAAAATCAATATTTGTATGAAATTCGCTGTTTGGAGACTTTCTACGGATCGATATTCGGTATCTGGGAGTTTTGCGGCCCAGTTGGATTTGGGGGATGCAAAATCGGGAAGACGTTATAATTATTATCAGAACAATTTAAAAATTAATATTTGTGCGAAATGAGCTGTTTGGAGACTTCCTACGGATTGATGTTCGGGATGTGGGAGCTTTGCGGTCCAGTTAGATTTGGGAGATGCAAAATGGGGAAAACGTTATAATTATCAGGAAAACCATCAAATTAAAGTTTGTGTGAAATTCGCTGTTTGGAGACTTCCTACGGATTGATGTTCGGGATATGGGAGCTTTGCGGTCCAGTTGGATTTGGGAGATGCAAAATGGGGAAAACGTTATAATTATTATCAGAAAGATTTCAGGTTAATATTTGTGTGAAATGCGTTGTTTGGAGACTTTCGGCGGATAGGTTTTTGGGATGTGGGAGTTTTGCGGCCCAGTTGGATTTGGGGGATGCTGAATGGGGAAGCGTTATAGTTATCAGAAACATTTTAAAACCGATATTTGTGTGAAATGCGCTGTTTGGAGGCTTTTTACGAATCGAGATTCGGGATGTGGAAGTTTTGCGGCCCAGTTGGATTTGGAGGATGAAAAATCGGGAAGACGTTATAATTATTATCAGAACAATTTAAAAATTAATATTTGTGCGAAATGCGCTGTTTGGAGACTTCCTACTGATCGATATTCGAGATGTGTGAGTTTTGCAGCCCATTTGGGTTTGGAGGTTGCAAAATGGGAAAACGTTATAATTATCAGAAAATTTTTAAAATGAATATTTGTGTGAAATGCGCTGTTTGGAGACTTTCTACGAATCAATATTCGGGATGTGGGAATTTTGCGGCCCAGGTAATTTGGGGGTTGTAAAATGGAAAAGACGTTATAATTGTCGTAAAATCCTTAAAATCAATATTTGTATGAAATTCGCTGTTTGAAGACTTTATACGGATCAATTGTATTTTTTAAGAGAATTCGGCATGTGGAAATTTTGCGGCCCAGGTGGATTTGAGGGTTGCAAAATGAAGAAAACGTTATAATTGTCAGAAAAACCTTAAAATCAATATTTGTGTGAAGTTCGCTGTTTGGAGCCTTTCTACGGATCGATATTCATGATGTGGGAGTTTTGCGGCTCAGATGGATTTGGGGGATGCAAAATGGGAGAACGTTATAATTATCAGAAAAATTTAAAATCAATATTTGTGTGAAAAGCGCTGTTTGGAGATTTTCTACCGATGGATAATAATCGGGATGTGGGAGTTTTGCGTCCCCGTTAGATTTGGGGGTTGCAAAATGGGGAAAACGTTATAATTGTCAGAAAAACCTTAAAATCGATATTTGTGTGAAATTCCCTGTTTGTAGACCTTCTACGAATCGATATTCGGGATGTAGGAGTTTTGCGGCCCAATGGGATTTGGCGAATGCAAAATGGGGAAACGTTATAATTATCAGAACAATTTTAAAATCAATATTTGCGTGAAATGCTCTGTTTGGAGATTTTCTACTGGTCGATATTCGGGATTGGGGAATTCTGCGACCCAGGTAGATTTGGGGGTTGCAAAATGGGAAAACGTTATAATTATCAGGAAAACCTTAAAATCGATATTTGTGTGTAATTCGCTGTTTGAAGACTTTCTACGGGTCGATATTCGGGATATGGGTGTTTTGCGGCCCAAGTGGATTTGGGGGTTGCAAATTGGGGAAAACGTTATAATTATCAGAAAAACTTTAAAATCAATATTTGTGTGTAATTCGCTGTTTGGAGACTTTGTACGAATCGGTATTCGGTATGTGTGAGTTTTGCAGCCCAGTTGGGTTTGAGGGTGGCAAAATGGGGAAACGTTATAATTATCAAAAAAAATTTAAAATGAATATTTGTGTGAAATGCGCTGTTTGGAGACTTTCTACGAATCGATATTCGGATTTTGGGAATTTTGCGGCCCAAGTAATTTGGGGGTTGCAACATGGGGATTACGTTATAATTGTCAGAAAAACCTTAAAATCAATATTTGTACGAAATTCGCTGTTTGGAGACTTTATACGGATCGATATTCGGGATCTCGGAGTTTTGCGGCCCAGTTTGGTTTGGGGGATGTAAAATGGGGAAAACGTTATAATTATCAGGAAAACCATCAAATTAAAGTTTGTGTGAAATTTGCTATTTGGAGACTTCTTACGGATTGATGTTCGGGATGTGGGAGTTTTGCGGCCCAGTTGCATTTGGGAGATGAAAAATGGGGAAAACGTTAGAATTATTATCAGAAAAATTTTAGATTAATATTTATGTGAAATGCGTTGTTTGGAGACTTTCTACGAATAGGTTTTCAGGGTGTGGGAGTTTTGCGGCCCAGTTAGATTTGGGGGATGCTGAATGGAGAAGCGTTATAGTTATCAGATACATTTTAGAAAAGATATTTGTGTGAAATGCGCTGTTTGGAGACTTTCTACGAATCGAGATTCGGGATGTGGAAGTTTTGCGACCCAGTTGGATTTGGATGATTCAAAATCGGGAAGACGTTATAATTATTATCAGAACAATTTAAAAATTAATATTTGTGCGAAATGCGCTGTTTGGAGACTTCCTACGGATCGATATTCGAGATGTGTGAGTTTTGCAGTCCATTTGGGTTTGGAGGTTGTAAAATGAGAAAACGTTATAATTATCAGAAAATTTTTAAAATAAATATTTGTGTGAAATGGGCTGTTTGGAGACTTTCTACGAATCGATATTCGGGATGTGGGAATTTTGCAGCCCAGGTAATTTGGAGGTTGCAAAATGGAAAAGACGTTATAATTGTCATAAAAGCCTTAAAATCAATATTTGTATGAAATTCGCGGTTTGGAGACTTTATACGGATCGATATTCGGGATGTGGGAGTTTTGCGGCCCAGTTGGATTTGGGAAATGCAAAATGGCGAAAACGTTATAATTATCAGACAAATTTTTTAATCAATATTTGTGTGAAATTTGCTGTTTGGAAACTTTCTACGGGTCGATATTTGTGGTGTGGGAGTTTTGCGGCTCAGTTGGATTTCGTTGATGCAAAATAGGGAAAAAGTTATAATTATACGAAGGTTTAAGGTCGTTGCCGCGCTGCACTTGTTCGCAGAATGGTATAGGGCATTAGCAGGGTTGGGATGTTGGTGTCAGCTGTACTAAAGCTTAATGTAACCTCATTTAGTTTCCCGTGTAGAGGCTGGAGCTTTATGCACTGGCATCTGGCGGTACCATGCTCAACTTGCCCCATATTCGGATACAGAGTTGAAGCGCGCTTTTGGTGCTTGCGCAGCAACCATTGTGTAAGGTGTGTGTCTTGGTGATGTGTTGACCTTGTTAGTCTATCTCTTAGGTTTGTGGTTCTGAGGAGAGCACTGTTAATTTGGTGCCCAACTGTAAATGGTCTCACCGAGCCCGACTCCAATCCCTAAGACTACGGAAAAATTCCGACCTAAGCGGGATTCGAACCGAAGACTTGTTTAATGCAAGCTTGGCTCCACGCGGCATTGTAATGCGGGATTGTAATAGAAAAAATTGATGGGGTCTTTAAAAATATAAATACATATACTTATGTATACAGATTGTCCCAAATCCGTTTTGAACATAGGAAATTAATGAGTGCGACAAGGAAGACATCAACAAAATGAGTAGCAAAACAAAGATAGAATGAAATCATGGCTAGGATAAACTTTTAATGTAAAATTAAGTCAATGAAATAAACAAACACTTCTGTCCAATATTTTATCTGTCATTAAGGGTATAAAGTGAAATTAAAATAATTATGTGAATAATAAACAATAGTATATTTAAACCTCACTTTATACATACTCATAATGACAGATAAAATATTTGACAGAAGCGTCTGTTTGTTTCATTGACTTAATTTTAGTTTATAAAATTAGCTAGCCATGATTACATTCTATCTTTGTCCTGCTACTCATTTTTTTATGTCTTCCTTGTCGCACTCATTAATTTCCTATGTTCGAAACGGATTTCGGACAACCTGTATGTACGGAAAATAAAAAGTTAGTTTAGACAATTTAAAGCTATCCAAATAACAAATCCTTTAAAAATATATTTATTGAAGAATTAACACAAAACTAAAGATACATATGGACTAAACAACTCAAAGCTTATTCACATTTAAACCTTTTTTCACATTGCCCCGTTCCTCCTAATAAAATTTTCGCTCCAGTTTCATGAGTAAACAAAATAAACTATGAACAATAATGTGGAGCCACCGATCGGATGGCCTGCAATTCTCAGAACTCCTTTAAAACAGCTAATAAATGTTATAATAAGAATGACTCATATAAGCAATACATCTACTAGTTATATAAAAAAAAATTAAAGTAATATCGAATTCAACACCCTTATCTAATTGCAAATTAACATTAAAGTGTACAAGATGCTGAAAAGGTTCAAGCCTCTGCGTACTAGTGCGTACTATTTATTAGTGATCTGCTATGCAGTAGAACTTCTCAGTAACATTGCGCATGGCTATAATAAAGAATAATAATACAGATGTGAACAACTTTAAAACTTTTTTATTTCTATCTCTTGTAAATTTTTCAGATTTTGCAAATTTTATGACAGAGTGGAAAATAAACAAAATTCATTTTTAATGCATTAAAAGAGGTTGGTAAATTGCAACTTCTGTAAATTTTTAAATGAAGTCGGAAGTTTATTAAAAAGTCGAACATCTAACGAGTTACGAAAGTATTTCGCCTTTTTAAATTTTTTAGAAATATAACATTACCAGATCTCGTCTCGTAGTTATGATTATCGGAATGAGTTCGAAAAGATTTTAAATTTTTATAAATGGTTATCCGCGCTGTAATATTAGCTTAAATTCGAATTGCTTCCCACCCAGAAAAACCCAATCAGACCAAATTAGTCTTTTATTGTTTGAATACAAGGTGTTAAACAAAGTTAAATCCTGAAGTATGTATAAATGATGTGTTAATACAAAAATGAACTGATATAATATGTCAATAATAAGTAAACTAAAATTAAATACAAAATTACTTCATTCCAATATTCATTCGTATTTGATGGAACTTCGGTGTAGGCAGGGCTTTGGTAAAACCATCAGCTAGCTGTTCTCCTGTGGGAATATATTTTAGCATTATATTTTTGTTGGCAATTTGTTCTCGTGTAAAATGGTATTTCATATCTATGTGTTTGGTTCTTTTATTATTGGTTGAATTCGTGGCTAAAGCAATACACCCATTATTATCTTCGTGGATTAAAATTGGGTTTGTTATTTTTAAATGTAAACTGCTTAGTAGTGACTTAAGCCATAGGGCCTTCCTTACGCCTGCGTAAAGAGCCATATATTCGGTTTCCGTTCAGGAAGCGGCTACTGTATTTTGTCTTTTGGTGTTCCAGACAATTGTACTATGCTCAAAAGGTTTGAACACAAAACTTGCTGTACTTTTTCTGTCACTTTCATCGGAGCCCCAGTCCGATTCCACATAACCAACTAATAGTTGTTCATAATTATTATTTTTTATAAACTTTAGTTAAAGTTCTATTGAACCCTTGATGTAGAGAAGCACCCTTTTTAGCATTTCCAGAGTTCGATGTTATTTTTACTTTGGTATCTGCTTAAAATGTTTAAAGAGACACATATTAAAGAGACACCTGGTCACGTCGCGTGCACAACATCGCGTACATGATAGAACCAATTAAATTTTTACATGGTGCGTCATAATATTCTACCCACTGTAATGCCTGATAATCTACTTTAACTGGTAACGGGGTAGAATTTGGTTTACATTCAACCATATTATATTTTTCTAGGACAGCTGTAAGGTATGAACTTTGATCGATTGTTATTGAATCTTTCGTTCTTTCAATATTTATTCCTAGAAATAGTTTTATTTCGCCAAGATCAACCATTAAGAATTGTTTTATTAAATATCATTTGAATTTGATCATTTTAAGATTGTTTTGTGTAACAGTCATTAGATCATCTACATAAAGAATGACATAAATGTTTTGACAAATATTACCTTTATTTAGTATATAAGGGATAACAGGGATCTGCTGGACAAGATTGAAAATTTAGACCCTTTAAAACTTGATCAAATTGTTTATACCAATATCGAGCTGATTGTTTCAGCCCATATAGAGCTTTATTTAGTTTGCGCACTTGATCTTTAGGAGCTTGTACTCCTGGAGGAGCCCTCATATATATTTCCTTCTTCAAGAGGCCGTTTAAGAAGGCAGTTTTAACATCCATCTGGAGGATGAGTAAATTAAATTGATTAGCTAACGCTAAAAGTAAGCGAAAAGTAGCTATACGAGCGACTGGTGCATAGGTTTCGTCATAATCTGAGAGGTATTCTTGTTTAAAACCCCTTGCAACCGATCGCGCCTTATATTTAGTGCTATTTCCATATTTATCGTTCTTTAACGTAAATACCCATTTACAGTCGATTATGTTTTTGTTTATAGGTATTGGTACAAATGACCACGTTTTATTGATTAAGAGCGAATTTATTTCCTTTCTAATAGCTTCCTCCCACTGAACTTTGTCGTCTATTTCTTCAATTTCTTGGAAAGAGTTTGGAGCTTTTGTTGTTAAAGATTGTGCGGCCAATAAATAATTATTTCCAAAATCGTTATCATTATATGTGATTGTGGAACGATTTTTGAGCCTATCACTCCTTCTTAATTGAGGAGTGTTATTTTTGGGTAATGATAAATTATTTTGTTGTGCATTTATCATGTCTGACTTATTGTCAGCTGCACCATTTTGAACTATTAGTTCATAGGCGAGCAATTTTGCGAAAGGCTATTCCATTTATGGTTTGCTTTCCCTTTTGTTAGAATCCCTCGCAGCTAGGGTCGTCCCAAAATGCAGCCATGAAGCGCTTGTACTCAATGGAGCGAAAGTTTAAAAATTCCTTAATATTTGAACAAAATTACAAGGAATTCATAACAGAATACCACGAACTTGGCCACATTGTAATACTAGCCCCTGCTTATAAAGGGTTGTGAAATTTATTACCAACGGATAGCTCATAAAGCGGAGTTATGTTTAATTGTTCACTCAGACATACGTAAATAAGTAGGCAAACACCAAGGGAGTATCCTGTATAACAATTTATTATATTTAGCTATAATACAAAATAAATATTCATGTAACAACCGAAAATGAAATGTATATTGAATAAATTAGCGTTCATGTAATAAAACGGCGTTACTTGTCCCTACGGATGCTGCAACCAGATCTACACCCGTGCTAGGCGTGTCTGCTGGCCTCGTGCTTGGGACGTCGTGGTCGGTCGGACTTCTTCTTCGTGGTATATCGGGACGACAGCGACGGCGCTGTGGAATCTGTCAATTTCTGGCCGGCTTCGAATTTTGGCTACTGTAAACAAATACAAATTAAAGTGGTTACTTTATTTCTCACCCGGTTTGTGTAGCTACTACTGTTGCGAACGTATGCCCTGGGAAACTCGCCGCGGCGTGGTAAATTCGGGACCACGGACAGAGTTCTATTTGCAAACGTGACGCAGTTTCGAGGCCGATAACCTCGAAATATTCATGTGCTTTTGGACCCCTACGAAGATGCTATTAGCAACTCGATCTCCAGGACTCAGGAGTTTCCAGGTAGGTTAGTCGCCAGCTATAATCTCAATTATTAATACAAGTATAACTATTCGCACAGCTTAGCGAAGTATTTAATTAAAAATACAAGGGGAAAATTAGGACTTTTAACTTTGTTTATAATTGCCGGCTTGCAAACGGATTATCACGCCGGTTTCTGGAATTTTAAAACTAGTGGCCTAGATATTCTCTTTCAAAACACCGGTTCGAAACTAGCCTTGGGTTTTGACAGATTTAATAAGAAAGTTCAAGCTAATGACCTAGATTATTTTCTATTTCAAAACACCAGGTCGGAATTAGCTTCGGGTTTTAATAGCTTTAATAGGAAAGTTCAAGCTAATGACCTAGATATTCTATTCCAAAACACCAGGTCAAAATTAGCTTCGGGTTTTAATAGATTTAATAAGAAAGTTCAAGCTAATGTTACCTAGATATTCTATTTCAAAACACCAGGTCGAAATTAGCTTCGGGTTTTAACAGGTTTAATGGGAAAAGTGATCCTCACAGAAAATCCAGGAAAAATCTCTTCGGACAGGACGGTTAAACCTGAGCCAAGCTCAAGCTTCGGGTTCGGGAACTGGAATCGGGATCTGGAAATATTTCCGTGGAAAATCTCTGTAAAATCTGTCTAAACGAGCTTTGCAACTGCTTTTATACGGCTTTGGATGTTCATAGGTAGGGGAGGAACGGCGCGCGGTTTGCCTTTGTTCGTCTTCCGTTATCTTTGGGTGCGGCCTAGGCTCGCGCTGACTTATCTTTTGGGCCATTGACACGCCGTGATTTGTGATAACGCTGAAGTCGGCGACGTATAAATTTGAATATATTATTTAATATTTGTTTAACCAAATTCATACGGAAGCTAGCGTTACAACATGACATTAAGCCCCAATCAAAACAACCATAGTAATCGCTACTTTTTACCCAATCACGCATTTCTGAAAGAATCAAGCCTCACAACCAAGTTACATGTGGTCTACGATGCCTCAGCTCAGGAATTAGTCTGAACGACTTACTGTTAACTGTTAACTGTTAACGAACTTCTCGACGTGATTTTGCGTTTTCGTTTGTCTAAATATGCAATAAGTGCGGACATTACCAAAATGTACGGGCAAATTTGGATTCATCCCGACGTTCGCAATTATCGGAAAATTTTATGGCGTGACAACTCCGATTTCCCAATTGAAATTTTTTAGTTGAATACAGTCACGTTTGTGCTCCATATCTATCAATACAATGCTTACAGCAATTTGCAATCGAACATCGCGACAGCCTACCCGAAGCCAGTAATGGGTTATTAAATAATTTTTTATGTAGGCGACGCATTATGCTGTAGTGATTCATTAGAACAAACGAAACAGTTGCGCGACCAATTAATCCATTTATTGAAGGCTGGCGGTTTTACACTTTCAAAATGGGCAGCGAATCACGCTGAACTAATTTCTGAAACAGCTAAGGTTGCATCTTCGGGAATTATGAAAATAGGCGACCATGAAACCAAAACTTTAGGGCTTATTTGGAATTGGGAACAAGATATATTCAAATATGAAGTGGACAACATTTCAAGTACCAAACACTTTACCAAACGGCAAATCCTTTCAAGTATTGCACGCATATTTGATCCTCTCGGACTAATTAGGCCAATAATAACTCGAGCCAAAATAATAATGCAAAAGGTTTGGTCTTCTGGTGCAAATTGGGATCAAGTTATACCATTAGATTTGAATACCTTTTGGGTAAACTTTCTTGCTGATCTGCCAAACATAAATAAACTGCGAATTCCTCGTCTTGTTAAATGTGACAACGCGTCCCATTTTGAAATCCACCGGTTCTCAGATGCTTGTCCTTTCGCTTTTGCCGCTAATATCTATTTATGCTCCTATTCACCTAACGGTATTGTTCAAACTCATTTTTTAACATCTAAATCAAGGGTTGCACCTTTGAAGCAAATTTCCTTACCACATTTGGAACTATGTGGTGCACTTCTATTGTGCAAGCAAATGGCAAAGGTCAAAGGTAGCCTGAACATAAACTTCGCTTCAGAATTCTTTTGGTGTGGCTCGACCATCACCCTGTGTTGGATTGGCACACCTCCGCATAAATTAAAAACATTTGTTTCCAATCGGGTCGCGGAAATACAAGCAGCGTTATCACCGAGTAATTAGGCCCATGTGCTATCGGCGGATAACCCAGCCGATCTAGTTTCAAAGGGCGTCAACCCTCCCCAATTACAAGATAATTCTTTATGGTGGCACGGTTCAGCTTGGCTACAAGCCGACAAAAGTATCTGGCCAGCGTCCACGTTTACAATGCCGGCGGAATTACCTGAGCGAAGACAAGATAATGTGTTAATAACTACCGCCTCCCTAGAAAATGATGTTATACAAAATTTGTTGAATAAAGTTTCCCGACCTGTCAAACGACGAAATCCAAAATGGGTTCATGCACCTTGTCCGGGAAATTCAAAGACAGCATTTTCCTAACGAAATCAATGCCTTATCAAATAGAAAATCAATTGCAAACAATAGCCATATCTTAAGTTTTAATCCATTCCTGGACTCAGGTGGGATGTTGCGTGTCGGAGGTAGAATAAAAAATGCGAATATCCCATACGCTCAAAAGCATCCGATATTACTTCGGAACAAATACAAATTAACCAATTTGATAATTCGCGACGTGCATTTGCGTCACTACCATTTCGGGCATCAAGCCTTATTACATACCATACGCAACGAATTTTGGTCAATTTCTGGTAAAACCAGATTAACTTCTGCCCGACCTTTTTCAATTTGCTCAGTGGATTTTGCAGGACCGTTTTTGATACGTAAAAGGCGCACCCGGGGTCCCAAAATTGTCAAGGCGTACCTATGTATCTTTCTTTGTTTCGCAATTAAAGCGGTCCACCAGGAAATCGTTAGTGATTTGTCAACTGAAGCCTTTTTAGCAGCGTTACGGCGTTTTATCTCTCGACGCGGCATATGCCAAGTAATTCATTTGGATAACGGGACAAATTTTATCGGAGCTCCAAATCAATTAGCGGAACTTGCCCGATTATTTAAGTCTGAATTGCTCAAGAATAAATCAGATAATTTTTTGACTCCTCCTCGTAGCCCGGACTTCCACGGGCTCTGTGAAGCCGCAGTCAAGTCCGCAAAAAGATTGTTTTGTAGATTATTTAGCGCGAACTCTTTTACGTTTGAGGAATTACCTAAACACCTTATTTGTTGAAATCGAAGCCATTTTAAATTCAAGACCATTAACTCCCTTAAGCACCGATCCTAACTATTTAACTCCCTTAACCCTAGGTTATTTCCTGATTGGTGATGCGTTACTGGCTATTCCGGAACCTGGATTTGGCGACATTGCGAGCAACCGCCTGCTTCGATTCCAATACATTCAAAAAATGTATCAAGAATTCTGGTCGCGGTGGTCTACAGAATATTTTCAATCTCTGCAACAGCGGAGTAAATGGAGGCAGACATCAGGACCACTGATTCCCAAATCGATGGTTCTAATCAAGGAACCAACACCTCAGTTGTGGCGATTAGGTCGCGTCCTAAAGACTTTCCCAAGGCAAGATGGTGTAGCGCAAGTGGCAAATGTAAAAACCAAAAGTAGAATAGTGAAACGTGTGTTGCCCATTGAAGGAGACACGATCACATCCCAAACGGACTAAATATAAACATTGCATTTGTCATTAGCGTTGATTATATATATAAGTTTCTTTTTTTGCATTTGTTCTTACCTTTAATTTTTCATTTCTTCTTACCATTGATTGTATATATGTTTTTTTTGCATTTGTTCTTAGCATTAATTGTGCACATATGTTTTTCTTTGCCTTGTTTTTAGCTTAAATTGTTTATATATTTATATGTTTCTTTTTCCTTTCATTTGTAGTTGTAATGTAGATTAAGTTTGTGTGTATTTTTTCATTACTAGTAATTGTCAGTCAGATTTAGTTTTTTGCATTTTTCTTCATAATTGTAATTAATTGTTCATTAGTGAAATACAATACTTCAAGGCGGGCGGCATTGTTTAAGCTTGCCATTAGCCACAAATATTTATCTCCCACCCCCTACTTCTTAGGGACTCGCACCCCGGCTGAAACTGGGGCAAGATTGGAACTGACCGTTTTCGCGACCAGAAGTTCCTGGCGTTTATATTACCAAATACGTTAGTTAATTTTCTACCAGTGCTTGTTTCTGTTTGTTTGTGGGAATTTACCTACAAGTGTTGTTTGTAGATTTTTGGGTCATTCGGCTAAGCCAGCGAGCGTAAGCTCATACAAGCATTTCTCAAGTCATGCACAGCACTTACAAATGAAAACAATCTGCTGGGCCCATAACCCGTTGAAGGGTTAAGGGAGAAATCAAACAGATTATTTTTTCTTAGGTACTTTATTGAGACTAAGAGTTGTTTCTCTGCTCTCTGCTTACTGACTGACTTGAAAACAGATCTTAGAATGCTTGTGCTAGCATTTTACAAACACATACACATAATATGATCTCATACATATCCTGAGAATCGATACAAGAGTAATAAAAATAGTTAGACCAGCTGAAGGCTGGCCTTCCAAGAAATGTTTGCTGAATTTTGATATTATTGTTTAATGTAACTTTATTATTCTGGGAACTGCATAAAACTCCAACGCTTAGGACACCTCTGCCAACACAGACTTTAAGTTGCCTTAATAGAAAAAGTTGAACTGAAAACTTGCTACAAAGATAGTTGATATGTGCAAACCCCGTCAAATTTGTGTCAAGAAGAACTGCAAGTTGTTTTACCTCTGTACTACAGTTAAGAGAAGTGCTTTTGCATGCAAAAATAATCTTTTGTGTTTTATCTTAATTTAGATTTAATTTATTGGCAATGAACCAATCACCAGCTTTCATTTCAGGACTTTCCAGAAGTTCTATTAAGCTGTTATAATCTTCCTTGGCGCAAAGTAAGGCTGCATCATCTGCAAATAAAATACATGTGGTTAGTGACATGTATTCTACTAGATCGTTGATATATATAAGAAACAACAGAGGGTCTAAAATGGACTCATGCGGAACACCTTGATTAAACCCATTAGCGGCCAACGTTGCGTTTTCGCAACAGTTTAAATTTGAATTTTTTGCGGCATATTCATCCAACTAAATAAAATATTTTTTATGTTGTATGTCTTTTAGAGGTTTACAGTACATTATAAAATTTAAAACGCATATAAATATAATCTTAAATTATGTTTATGATATTTTGAATTTGGTATGAAATTAAGATCTTTTTAGTGTGTGACAATTTTTTCAAATTTCTATTATTTATATGAGGTATTCCGACCAAACTGGTTTGAATACTGAATAATAAATGGTCTTAGTAGGCATACCTGCTAAGCAACCGTTCTCAAATTTCAAGTGCATCGAACAGTGCAAGTATAAACTTGTCTGTTGCGTTTCCGCAACGTTGGCCGGTAGCGCTATCCTGCCCAGTAGATACTGACCGGCAGCTGCAACCCACATATGAACTGTTTTGTGCTGCTGAGATTGTTTATTTTGTAAGGAAGGAACGTTAGTTTAGTGTATACGTTATTTTTATATAATAAAGACAATATTTTGCACAAGTTCAACAAGTAATAGAGGTATTTAGATAATTTTATTGAGGTTATATCTTACTAAAATGCACAATTTTGACAGATGTATGAACTCAAGAAACCTCTTACGAATGCAGAATTACTTGCAATTATAGAGGAGGACTCTGATATCGAAGACAGTGATGTAATTGATGCTGTGTATATTCCGTCCCAGACTGACGAAGTCACAGATTTGGATGATAATTTAACGGATCCTGTCAATGACCATTCTAAAGATATAGCAGGTGCGTTTGAAATGCATCTACACGGATCTAATTCAAACTGCAATGAAGAAGGGGTTACCAACAAAAGCAGCGAAAATAACAAAAAAGAAACTTTTTCTAAAAAGGCAAAGTCCAAGAAAAAATCACAACCAGAACCTAATTGGATCAAGAGGGAACCTACCTATACTAATTTACCAAAAACTGATGATACTAATCCAACAGAAAACATAGAAAATAATTTAGGTGGATTGTCGCCTCTAGAAGTTTTCTATAAGTTTTTTGATAATGAAGTAATTTCCCAAATTGCACAGTTTTCAATCAAATATGCTTGTGATAACAACCGACATGAATTTAGAATTACAACAGAGCAGTTGAAGCAGTTTATTGGAATTCTTATATTTTCTGGGTATCATACTTTGCCCCAGCAAAGTATGTATTGGTCTAAAGATTCAGACAAAGGCATAGATTTAGTAAGAAACGCAATGTCCAGAAACCAATTCCGTGCGATAAAGCAAAACATACATCTCTGAGATAATAAAAATTTGGATAAAAGCGACAAATTCGCTAAGCTTCGCCCACTTATAGATGCGCTAAACCAGCGGTCAGCAACCCGCGGCCCGCGGGCCGCATGCGGCCCGCGCTCCTCCGTCTTGCGGCCCGCGATGTTTTGTAAATGAAAGTCTTATATACCAACCTAAAATTTAAATAATTGCGTCATGCGCGCGCAAAATTCAAGCGAGCGTGCATTTAATAAGAATGTAATATTACAATCACAGACACAGAGTGGGTGCGTTCAGCCGGCATAGCGCTGAGGTAGCGATTGCGTTGAACGCTTCGCTGACCGACAGCGCTTCGGTTTCGCTTCGGCAGCAGTCGCCATTTTTGGGAGCGAATTTATTTTCGCTCCATTTCCGCTTTATTTCCGCTTGACCACTTAGCAGAAGACGGTGTTTGGGTTTACTTCTAATTATAACCTAGAAAGGCGCGAATTTTTTAAAAGCATGGATTCGGAAACGACCCTGCTGTAGTTTAATGTTAAGTAATTAAAATGACCATTTTCTCAAAATCAGTAGTTCCTTGAAATTATTGAAACAAATAGCCACTAAAATGTGATACAAAAGCAGTAATTAAAAAAAAATCAGTCTAATTTTGACAAGAGTTAAATGCTCGAACTGAAAATTCTTCATGAGGCCCATCCTCATTCTCATTATTTTCTTCCACATTTAAATGGAAATTCTGCAGCCCTTGTCCTGGAAAAAATACGTCACTACGCAATCACAACATAACTGACGTTTCTGTTTGTAAACATAGCGCTCGCTAGCCAAGGTCGTTCAGCAGTTCGCAGCTGCTGCAACTCAGCAAAATGTTTTCGCATTTTTAATATCACCCCGATATACATTGTATACCTATTATCAAAATTATGAATAAGTGCGGCCCGCCTTCACTTCATTTTGCCACTATGTGGCCCTTGCCTGCCAAAAGGTTGCCGACCGCTGCGCTAAACAAAAAGTTCCTGCAATTCGGTATTTTTTCTAATTATTTGTCAATTGACGAAGAAATGGTGCCGTACTTCGGTAGACATTCTGCTAAGATGTTTATCAAGGGCAAACCTGTACGCTTCGGCTTCAAGTTGTGGTGCTTGTGCTCATCTACTGGATATGTATATCAGTTTCAACCGTATGGTGGTGCTAGCAAGAATTTGGCAACCGAAGACCTAGGTTTAGGAGCTAACGTCGTTTTGAAACTGCTTTCTCACGTCGACAATCCATCGCAGCATGAAGTGTATTTTGAAAACTTTTTTTCGTCATATAATTTACTCGCCTTACTTGGAGAAAAAGGATATTTTGCAATGGGAACAGTACGTGATAATAGAATTTCAAAATGCCCTGTGAAGTCACAAAAGATAATAGGAAAAATGGAGCGCGGCAATTACGATAATATGTTTGCAGGCAAATCTAAAATCAATGTAATACGTTGGAATGACAATTCAGTTGTCACAATAATAATAAACTTTGGAACAACGGAGCCACTAAAAAATGCCAAACGTTACAGCAGGAAAGAAAAAAGAGAAACTGTTATATCACAACCTACTGCTATTGCCAAATACAATACCCACATAGGAGGAGTCGACCTACACGACAACGGCATAGCAAATTATAGAATAAAAATTAGAGGAAAAAAGTGGTGGTGGCCTCTATTTATAAATATGATTGATAGTGCAATAGTAAATTCGTGGAAAATTTACAACATTGCCAATGAAGTTAAAATGTCGCAACTTGATTTTCGTTTCTATCTTGTTCTATCCTTGCTGAAATCCAATGGCCAACACAATATAAATTTAGGAAGAACATCAAATGCAAATTTGCCCAACGAAGTGCAATTCGATAACCAAGGTCACATGATAGTAAAACACCCAGAAAGTGCAAGAAGACGTTGTCGAGAATGCAGAAGCACAACAGTCTATACATGTGGCAAATGTAAGGTTCACTTGCACACAAAATGTTTTCAGGAATTTCATTCCAAGTAAATATATTCATAATGTATTACTACCCATCAGGCCAACGTTGCGAAAAAGCAACACCTTTTTTTCATATATAGCTAATATATTTTTTGCATTTAAATACTGTTTTGTACTGTCTGACATCGTATAAAATAAATACCATAACGAAAACTTTTACTTTTTTTAATTTAAGGCTTGGCCACTAATGGGTTAATAGAAAGTTTTTCAGAAGATTTACCTTTACAAACTACAAATTGTTGCCTGCTTGTTAGGTAAGATCTTATTAGGGACAGCGGAAATCGTTTCACACCATAACGTTCAAGTTTTTCAAGAAGCAGGTCGAAATTAATGCAGTCAAAGACCTCACAGAAAGTTGCAGCTACCTTTTTACCCTGCTCAAGTTGTTCAACAACGTTGTCAATAAGAACATAAACTGCTTGATATATCGAGCGTTCGCTCCTAAAGCCAAATTGAAAATTATTGAAGAATTTATGGTTTCAAAGTAGTGGTATAATCTAACTTTAAGAACTTTTTCCAAAATTTTACTAAATACCGGAATAATGGAAATGGGTATATAATTACTAGCACAGGTAGTATCACCTGTTTTGTATAATAGAGTAACTTTCGATACCTTAAAGACAATAGGATATATACTTTCAGTAAAGCATCGATTAATTTAGTTAGTAAGTGGATCTGCTACAATTTCACATGGTAGTTTGATTAATTTACCGTTGAAGTCATACGCATCCAAGAAGTTTGAATCACTAAAAGTATGTATAATTTCCTTAACTTCATTGACCGTGACTGGAGCTATAAAGAATGAGTAAGCAATAATAAAATGTTTGCTAAGATTATCCGAAGCTGTACTTTTAACAACAGGTAAAGAATTAATAATATTTTCTGCTACTGTACAAAAATTTAGTATTAAGGTCGATGGGAATATCATTAG
Source organism: Agriotes lineatus (assembly GCA_940337035.1). Classification (NCBI taxonomy): domain Eukaryota; kingdom Metazoa; phylum Arthropoda; class Insecta; order Coleoptera; family Elateridae; genus Agriotes; species Agriotes lineatus. The sequence goes on from CALNHX010004458.1 coordinate 81,064, forward strand.
AAAAGCGTTTGTTACATTCCGTTTATAATTAATTACCTGCCACACATTTTTAGCGATATTAGAAGAATTTCCAATAAAAGAATTATACGCAGTCATTTTAGCACTGCGAATAGCCAATTCATGGGGCTTTTAATAAAGTTTAAAAGAATTATTGTCCTGAGTACGTTTGGTGGAGTTGCTGATTAATTTCAAGGAATTTAGATTATTTCTCATGGACTATAGTTCCTCGGTAAACCGTTTAACGGGAGGTTTATTTCGAGATTTCGAGTCCTTCAATGGAAAGATAATGCTACCGCAGACTGAAATTTTGAAATAAGTACGTCAGTCAGGTAATCAATACTAAATGAAGTATTACTAAATATTTTCTAATTTACCTTAGAAAGAATATAAAGAAATTGAGGTATATTCTTATCATTAATTAGCCTTTTGGTACCTTTTGAGATAAGTTATAAAAATTAGAATTAGAAAGAATGCTTGCTAACTAAACTGATCACGATGATCAGACAGGGAAGGTATTAATTTTGAGGTCAACCGTAAAATCAAGTTTTGACATTTCCCCATTTCAACAACCCTGCAGTACTATTGTTTATTAAATTTAATATAAGCGATATGATGTACTTACATATAAAAACAGCGTGCGAATATAATCACAAGGTTAACTAACAGCATTGCGTTTATAATCTTATTAGTTTTAGAAATATAATATACCGGGTGACAATGAGATCAGGGACATGCCTCTATCTCCTTTACTTAATTTAGATAAAATTTGATATAACAATACTAGACATAATTTCGGATTGAGACACAAATGTAATAAAAATGGCCGACTTTAGGTTTCACTGAAAATGACGCTAACTTTTTTTTAATGAATCACCTTATATATTTTGTTTTTTGGAAACTACGACTCAAGTTACATACAACAGTGTAGCCAGATTTGCTGAGGTATCACACAAAAATACTTTAAAAATTATTTAATTGTTTTTCAATTTTAGATAAAGATAAAATAGTACATGATGCATATCGTTAGATTGGTAATTAAATGATGTGTCTAATGGCAAGATAGCCCTTGGTGTGTGCCATTTTAAAAAGTAACTTTTTCTTAAAAAATACGTTTAGCAAATTTGATTTTTCCATTAAGGGTTTGTTATTGGCCTAATTGATAAAATAGTTATTATTATTAGTTGATACAGTCAATTAGAACATACTTTTTCCAATCACGGCCTTCTATGGAAAAAAAAATAAATTTGAATAAAATATATTTTTGTTTGAAGAAATGAAAAATTCGCGAGACTGTTGTATGTAAGTCGATTCCTAAAACATAGAATATGCAAGGTGACGAGTTAAAAAAATTAAAGTGGTGCCATTTCCGCTGAAACAGGAAGTCGGTCATTTTGACTGTATATATATATCGGTCAATCAAAAATTATGTTTAGTATCTTCGTATAAAATGCTATCCAAATCGAGTCATTAAGGAAGATATATGCATGGCCCCGGTCTCATTGTCACCCGGTATATTATATAATTAACACAACCATACCACCTCAAAAGGTGAGTTGTACACATATGGAGCGTTACACACAATATCATCCAAATTGATTTATATGTGTTATATTGTAAGAAACAAAATTATTTATTAAAGAACTTTGAAGCAAAATATTGGTTAACAAAACGCAATTGTTTATAGGTAAACTGAATTAAATCGTCGTATTTTGGACACAGGAATCTGTAGGTATGAACCGGGTGGGCAAATTTCGATGTTTTCATAGCGAATCTCGATAACTATAAGAGATATTGAAAAAATGGTCGCCCATCCTCGATCTCTTTTTTCGAGAAAAGCTTAATGGTGCAAACTAAAATTGTCTATCGTCTTTTGTTTTCGAATTAGAAACGAAAGTTCGTTTTCTCGACTTTGCGTTTTGTGGCTATATCTTGCTTATTTATGAAAATAGAAAAATGTAATTTCTACTTTTTTTCGGTACTTTTTTAATGAGAATTCAGATTTCAGAGTTCTACCATAAAGTTGTATTTTTAGTACGGAAATCATAGTTGGCTGTGCCATCATGAGAAAGAGAATTTTTCCTAATTTCAGTGATATCATTTAAGGTAGATGTATTTATTTTCACTAAATTATAGCAATCTTCCAAGTAGTTTTTAATATTTCTTCGTTTTCTAGTTGAATGCGTCATTTACAATACATCTGGTTAAACAAAGTACTGCGTTGTTACGATACCGACCGTTTGAGTCACAGAATTAATCACGGTTGATTGTTACTTATAATATTACACAGTATCTGTCATAACTTTGTCTACATACGGAAAATTGTTTTATCAATTGATCATAAAATGTCATTCCTGATAAAAGTCTCTGCTTCTCCTAAAACTAAAAATGCACTTACCACAATTTAAATACCCTTTCGTATACGAGGGAAGTTCGAATATATGAAAATGTCTCAAGAATAAAGTAACCTTATTTTTCAAAATACACAAAAATGTTATTTCTGAATATTTGTAACATCATTTCATTTAAAAATTATAATTGTTTAGAATTTTTTTTAGTGTTCGAATCGTTTTTATTTCAAGTATATTTTTGAAGTTACCTGTTTTTTTACTTTGAACACAAAAAAATTTGAATTTTTATTACTAATTTTGATGAGAGCGAAACTCAAGTTCCACAATAAATGCGTATCGTATCTAAAAATAACTTGGAAGTATCTCATTTTCAGTAATAAAAAAAAAGCAGTTAAAAATATTTTTTGGAATAGGCGGCTGTGACTTCATATTTGACACCTTCCATATAGCATTTATTGCCTATCTTGAAAATAAGGGTACTCTATTCTTGAGCCATTCTTATGTACGTATTCACACCTCCCCCGTATATGAAAAGACATATTTAAATGTCGGCAAGTACATTTTTAGGTTGAGAAGATGCGGGAATTTTAATCATAATAATGTTTTTTTGATAAATGGATAATAATAAAATTCCACATTTGTCCACATTTATGACGGACACTGTATATTATGTTATATATTATGGTATATTGTAATGGTTCACTGCCCATAGAAATTTTGATTGCTTAATTAACTAACTGAATAAGGTCAACATGAGCAGAGAATTAAATATTTTGTCTATTGCAAGATAATCAATACTTTACAGTAATAAGTGCACTTGATGTGAGCAGCAATAACTAATCATTTGAGGCATAGAAGTTAGCATGAAACAAAGCAGGTTTTATAAGGATTCCATTCAAAGTTTCAGGTATGATAAATGTTCGGAAGGGCTAATGCAATTTAATTTGTAATTGACGGAATTGAGCTTATTAATGTCACACATAATGTGAATAGAATAATACAAAATGATTTGTTAAAACAGAAAGAATATGAGCGTTATGTAGTAAAAGTGTATAAGCCAGCAAAAGGCAGATTAGCTGAAAAATAAACGAAACCGTGAAAGCAAAACAATAATTTCAAAGAGCAATGGAAATGGAACGCAACCAATCGAAAGACAATTAGTGAGACGTTAAATAAACTCCAAGTGTATCAGTGCATTATAAACAAAAGTGATTTAAAAGTAGAGCTAGTGTAGTAATAATTATTCCAAGAAAAAACAATATTAGTAGTTAGGTAAAGACATGACATCAAAACTGTAGTCCATAAGGTTAAACATGTTATCAATCCTAATTTCCTTTATAAAAATAGTTGCTGAGAGACCTGACTGTCATTTTTTATGAATAACAAAACAACCTTGAAACTTGTGTGTTGGGGCCACATTGAGCTTCTCAATTATCATGTAAAATTGTAAATAAAAAGGTTCTTAGTTATACCAATTGTCGTTAAAGTTATTCACGAGTGTCCTGTGCATCTGTGGGTGTAGTTTTCCAGCTGTTAAAAGGTTCAGGTAAAGCAGATAAGCCAGCAGAACAAATAGTCCAAGTGCGAGTGACTTCTATGAGCAATTTCCTTATGCAAGCAGCTTCGCCCAGCTAGAATAGCGCCTGTTACTTCTAGGGAGGACATTCAGGAGCCAGTGCTTGCAGAAAATTCAACCAAACAGCCATTCACAAGTAAATGATCCCTGTGGCGTTATTTGAGGAGTATGTCCAGCGTCCAAGAGGTCTCCGATAAAGGTAGGATTTCGCAGGAATCCTTTGCTGCATCTCCCTAATTTACGGGGATCAGCAAGATCAGACTATCTACAAGATGGAGAGCCATATTCCAGTAGTCCAGAGCCGCCCAGCTTCCAGAAATTTAAGTAGCGTCCTTTGAAGATGCGAAATGACGCGAAATTTTTCCAGTTTTGTGCCGGATGTGAAACAAAAAACTGTAGCGCGCCTATGGTTACGTCACGCTTAAAACAAAATGAGTTTTGCAGTTGCTACGTCACAGTATTAATATTTACCTGACTCGTCTTTGCCAATTTGGTGTTTTTAAAATTCAATTTAAGCTGTTTTGTGTACTAGGCGATCATTTCGTTGCTGATGAAAATTTATAGGTGAGCTAAATGTCAGATGAAATTGTGCATTTGCCCGAAATATTTCCTAGTATTTGAAGTACAACAAGTAATTTGTCATACCAAGTTTTTCCTAAATTTTATAGATTTATGACCCTGAACCAAGATTGTTTCATGTCTACGGATTTAGCCCGATGTTAATTGCATATAAATAAAATAAGAAAAGAGCGATAAACCATTAATTTGACGTAATTATTGTTACACTCTTTTGATTTGCCTTGAGTTTGGCAGATGAATTTCAATTGAATATTTAGAAAGTGTAGTTTCTCTTGCCAGTATTTATTTTAAAATTCCTAGATTTATTATTATGAGCAGGGGTTATTACAATACAGGGTGCCCGAATTTCGTAGGGACAACTTGGATAACTTTTGTATTTGAAGAGATAGAGAGATAGTTAAATTAGCAAAAAGGTGCAGGTTTGAGCGCTCATTAAAAATCCATCTTCAAATTTTACTTGTCATGGCCCACTTGTCTAAAATTAAAAAAAAAAACAAAATCTCCTAATTTCTTTTATATGCCGTAACTTTTTTGTTACTTACGATATTGAGATTCGATTTGAACTAATTTCCATGGCAATTTAAATACATTTATGGGCACTTAATAAAACCAATTTTATTTGTGCAAATTTTTAGTAATCTAACCTAACCTCAAAATTTTAAATTGGGACCGTGCAATTTTTTTGGCCCTTTTAAGAGAATTTTTTTTTCTGAATGCAATGATGTATTACATGATATGGAAATTGGTTTTATTAAGTGGCAATAAATGTATTTAAATTTCCATGCAAATTAGTTCAAATCGCATCTCAATATCGTAAGTAACAAAAAAGTTACGGCATATAAAAGAAATTAGGAGATTTTTTTTTAAATTTTAGACAAGTGGGCCATGACAAGTAAAATTTGAAGATGGATTCTTAATGAGCTCTCAAACATGCACCTTTTTGCTAATTTAACCATCTCTCTATCTCTTCAAATACAAAAGTTACCCATGTTGTCCCTACGAAACCCGGGCACCCTGTATATCAGTGAATTGAGACAAAATACTCTTTTCCATAATGCCATAGTGAACTATGAGTTCCATATAAAAAGATATAACTTAAAATGCAAAACCCTTTTGAAAAACTGAAAGACCACTGCATTCTTATCAAAAAAGTGTGTGAAGAACGTAGAAATTACTTTTTTCTATTTTCATAAATAAACGAGATATAGCCACAAAACCCAAAGTCGAAAAATCGAACTTTTGCTTATATCTCGAAAACAAAAAACGATAGCCAATTTTGGTTTGCACCATTAAGCTTTTCTCGACAAAAGAGATTGAAGGTGAGAGGGGGGAAGGGTTAATTTTGTCATATCTTGAATTAGAGATTACCGACATTTTCCTTCCCTGTACAGTGCATTTCAGATAACATGCAACAAATGAGAAACTTTTTTATTATTAATTTGTAAAAAATTACTATTAATAACAATCTGTACATCATATAAAACAAGTTTTAGGATCTCATATGTTCCAATTATTTTATTGTTTGGCGAAATATGGAATTAATTTAAAATCCAACAAGAGAAAACTACCTTTATTTCTAAATTGATTTAAGGTTATGAAACAGGTATAATTCTTTTAAAAGTTAGGTTAATATAAATTTTTATTTTTTCACTTAAACAAGAAATTATTGTTACGTCAACGAAATTGGCCATTTTCTTCACTAAGCTTTTATTAAACCCCATACTCTACTATTCTTAAATACAATTGTTTATCTGCGGAGAGCTTGTAATTAGCAAACATTTTAGTGTTTAAAAACGTATACCAAATACAAGTACTCTGTGTCAAGGTATTCTTAAGATATGGATTTTAATATATGTTTTCTTTCATTTTCAGGGGCTATAGGTCTTCAAGGTCTCAACTTTGTACAAAGGTATGTCTGGCGTATTCTTCTCAGTTTGACTCAAGAATTTACCTGAATTATTTATTTTATGCAGTTATGAATTACCCTATATACACACCTGATTTAAACAGTGATAGGCACAGTTTTTGTCTTGACCCTCTAAGAGTGTGAATACCTCCTTCAAGGATATGTTGCACAGCCAAATTATCATGCATTTTTTCATTTGAAAGTGCAAATGGTAAAATTTCAGGGAAACCATTGGCAACAAGCATTACCACTAGGTTGAATTGTGTTGGTACACAAGCTTGTGATGGGGTTGGGTTTTACTTAGACTGGTTGACATTTAATTACTTTAAATTTTAGTTTTAGCTATTAAAACTTTAAATGTGATTATATAATTTGGTTTTAACTAGGCAGCACTGAGGACAATTACAGTTAACAAAAACTACAATTTAAAATAATTTAGATGTCAACCAGCAACATAAAGCAGAACAATTCAATCTAGTGACGATGCTTTCGCCAATGATTTTCCTAGATGGAATTTCCATTTGAATAAATAAACTGACTGTATATCAAAACTTCCTCACTGTCTGTGTAAACATTTTAACAAAATTCGTGATTGTAATTGTAAACTAATGGGGTTTTCAGACCGTACAGTAATTAAGTTGTGCAATGTCAAACAAGACAAATAAGATTATCGTTTAAATGTTTGCTTTAATTGAAGTAGTAGGTCAATTAAAAGCGATCAAGTAACTTCAATTATTATAAATTTTGTGTGCTCATTACCAAAAATCTTTACAAATAAATTGCTAAGTGATTTGAAATTTAAAATGTTGGAAAGTTTTAGAGCTTGCCTGCTGTACCAATATGTTAAACCAAAAATTCCATTCCGGATTCCGAAAAAAGCACTAACAGCAATGGTGTCAACGTACCGCTGATTTGAGAATTTGGATGTCAAGTATACTGATTATTATAAGTTTTATCGCTGTTAATAAAAGACAACAGGTAGTTCATATTCTGTACCAAAGATAGTATTGTTATTATGAGCTTGAAGATCACCAGCAACCAGCAACACCTCTGAGTAGGGATGGGCGCGTGACGTGAAAACAATCGGGTTACGCTGGGTCAGGGTCAGTGAACTGTATTATTAATTAGAAGAGCAATTCATACGACCTGCGTATGAAAATATCTACACATTTGATATTTGAAGGAAATAATACGGTCGACAACAGCTCACAGCGGAGCGTCGTGCGTTTGCGCAGTTCAGAATGTTCAGATTGTTTATCCGTCAGTCAGCAGTCTGCGAAAATAACATTACCTAAATCTATTTTGAATTGTTCGCGGACAAAAGGAGCAGTACACAATTTAACAAATTAACAGTATGTAGCTGCATTATTTTCGTTCATTTTAAGCCCGGAGACTAGAAGTTGATCCAGCGATATTAGTAGTAGTATTACAAGTATCTCTTAAGAATGATGCACAACTATAGATTGTACTTTTAGTATGTTTTATAAAACAAATGTATAATTCTAATGTTTCGTATTTCCAGTAAGTCTCCTCGAAAGTTGTCATTCACGGTGATAGTACCGAATGACAATAATAAACAATTAAAAGATAATCTCCCAGCAGCAAACCTACAGACACGAAAGCTTAAAGAAAGTACCTCGACACGATATTGTAGCAGACTTGAGAAGACTTTGACTTCTGTCAGCAACTGCTCGAAAGGTTTTAGAAAAGAGTTATTCAGGTACCTATACATTTTGAGCCTATAATAATGTATATAATTTTTCCAGGAATACCTGACGCAATAATATGCCAGGACAATTTCTAGTTTGGTAGGAATGTACGGCTATTAGCGTACTTTCTAAATTACGACCCCACTTGTATATGGGTTTTTTGTACTAATCTTCCTGAATTTGAGGATATCGAGTTTTAGACAAGCATTTAATGGTTGCTTATATTCGTTGGCACGCTGGGTTACAAATAACGATTTATCTGCAAGCCGCATTCTGGAACGTTCCGCGACGTGAATCTAACAAACAACGGCCATGGGTGCGCCACAGAGAGCTATCACAGCTCGGCTGCCCCGTTTCTTTATCTATCACGCGCTGTCTGGCGTTGCATTTCGAGTTGAGTTGGGTCCCGTCTGTCGCAAGGAACAGTTGGTTTTGTAGTGGTGAAACCCAGCGGCGTCTTCCCTTCGGGGACGGCGTTCGCGAGGTAGGTGCGACGTCTTGTTTTACCAGCTAACATTTTGTGCGGTTTAGTCTGTGTGCGAATTGCATTTGGCCGTCCGTTGCGCATCTTTGAACTATCTCTTCCTCAGCCAATTTTGGTGTTAAATGCTGTGCTCTGTTGTTAATTGTGTCCTTACTCTAGCCTGATATTCATTACTCCAATATTGGTGCATAAATAATTTTCTAAATTGTTCATAATTATTGTATTTTAAGTTGATAATACTATGCCACATATCTGCACCACTTCTTAGGGTCATATTAATTATCTGTAACCGCTTATTTTCATCATCTACTGTCTTCATTATATCATCTAATTTTACTAGATACGTCAGAGGTTGTTCTCCTATTCTTCCTTCAAAAATGGGTAACATATCTGTTTGTACCCTCATATAATTATTTCTTTGACTACCATTTACAATTTCGGTACTATTTTGTATTCTTGTTAACTTATCCTCCACCACCTTAAACTGAATTGTTTTCAGTTAACAAATTAACATTCCTTGCGTTGTTAAGCATTTCTCCTTGCATTTCCACTCTGTTTTCTTCTACATTTCTTTTCATTAAATCAACCCTTTCTTTAACACATTCTTTCTGTGTTCTTATTCTTTCTTTTATAGTTGACTTTATCCCCTCTAGGTTTTCTTCCAACTCCTCTTTATTTTTATTTAACTTTTCTCCCATTGTTTGTTTTAAGGTTTCCTCTAGTTGTTTATTTTCTTCCTGCCATTCCCTTCTCACATCATTCTTAACTTCATCTTTATAGCTTTCTAGTGTTAAACAAATATTATTTATTTGTACTTGAAGTTCTTGTTTATTCTCAAATTGGACTTTATAAAATTCTTCTTTTAATTCTTTCATTGATTCTTTCATCTTTTCTGCATGGACTTTTTGATCTTGCAACTTCTCTGCATGCTGCCAGTAATTTGCTTTCTCTTTCCTCAGCATCTTTCTGAATTGGTCCTTGTAATCTTCTTTCTCTTTCCTCAGTATCCTTTTTACTTTCCTCTGTCTTTTCCTCAATTGACTGTAGCAAACCTTTTTTTGATCTTTCATTGTCTTGCATCATTTGTTGCATCATTACTATTAACTACATTAGCTGTCTGCTATCTGTTCCTCTTGAATTCTTACCTGATCTCCTTGTATTCCTACCTCTTGCTGTTCTTCTTCCACTTCTACCATAGCACCACTCGCTACTACTTCCATTTCTTCCTGTTCCTCACCTTTTTCCTCTTCAATCTCCTTACCTTTCCTTGTAATCCTCTTATCGGCCATATTTTAGTTTTAAATTTTCAGGATGTATTTACTTCTATTAAAACCCTTCATTGAATTGTAAATCTTTGTATTTTGTTCAACAATTAACCTTTATAATAAGCTTCATTGACTTTATTATTGATTGTTCTGTCCTGTTATATTTTAACTAATTTCAAAAGAAATCAAATATGACATATTTTAATTATGTTTACTTTTACAAGCCTTACACTTGGTCAATAATCGTTATTTATCAATTATCATATCAAATTACTTTACTTTACCTTATGTTACTTGTGAAATTTGAATAATGTCAATCAATATGGTCTATTTTATTTTGACTAGTCTAACGCTTAGGTTTTAATTAATTATGGCGTGCACACATTGACTAAAAACTTGTTTTATTAATTACAATTACAATTTGCCCCCCGGTTGTGCCACATTTCTTTATGTTAAAGCTTTACGTTACGGCGCCTATTTAAATATGCACTGGCTACTCTATTTTAAATTGAATTATGCCTTTTAGATATTCAAAAGTTTCAAATTATAAAAATGATACCACTGGAAACTCGATTATCTGGTTGTTATGTACATTTGATTTGCAAATATTTTTCAACTGTGCATTGAAATTAATTGTCACTTATTATGTCAAATTAAATGTCAACAGTTAATCTCAAATTAAATATGACAAATGTTCAATTCTAACTGTACACAATTAACTTTATATCATACAGTACGTAATTGTTAATAATTAATTCACTTTTTAAATAGTATTTTATTTTCTTTAGCGTTGGTAGAACAAAATTACTACCCACCTTGTATCGATCTTATACTACCTCCAAGTCAGCATTCCTTCCGAAGTTAGCAGCTTGGCTCCTTCCTAGTTCCTGCTGTAATGTACCACTCACAAACACCTACAGTCAACCCTCACTGACCAACAGCTGGTAACTTGCGAATTCCCGGCAGCTGTCAGGATAAACTGTGCCTCACTCTGTTCGCGTACCTGCTACCTTCCAGAATGGACCTCCTTTTAAACAGCTCTCTGGCAAGCAGCTGTCACAAATAAACTGCGAATGTCACATCTTTACCGAAGCTCCAAAACTCATAAACTTCTGACGTCAGTAACCAACAGAACACCTCAGATATGATCCTGCCTGTGCTATCCTCCTTGAAACGGGTCTTTTTACTTCCTTGATGTCTTTAAGACCCCTCTCTTCCCTTTAGTCAGCAATACTCAAACCAATGTGATTCCTTGTCAATTGTATTCTTCATAATAAGCCGTTTTAATCCAAATCTTTAATTCTTCACTTCTTAATCATTCTTATTGTGTCTATTTAGTTTTACCATCCATCAACCATCTTCTGTAACTTATTATTCATTTCTTGTACTTATTTCTTGATATTTCACTTATATTAGTTACCACGTAGATTCATTAATTACCCTTTTTAACTTTTCCAAACGATTACATTCAAAATAGGGTAAAATTTCTATATTTTTGATTAGACCAAAATTAAAAATTACATATTTTATAAGTTGCTTTTTTCTCATTATTGGAACAAAACACCTAACTACCCTCTATTTCATTCTTAATGCCTTTCATATTATAATATTATTTGACCCTTACCTACTTTAAAATTATATTCCTATCAGAATCTGCATTTGTCATTATGATACTACTTTCTATCTATCCTTTCTAGATTCAAAAACACCTGCAAACGTTCAATAGTTATCATTTCCTTAAGAATTTGATCTAATTCAGATTTATTCAATACAATTTTTTCTTCCTCCACTTTTTGATTGGGTCAAAATAGATTGTATTAATATCCCAAATTTCTTTTATATATTCCAAATTTAGTCAAAACCAACGCATAGTGTATCATAACAATATATATATACTTATTATCGCAACATGCTTTAAAGATATACGGCAGTATTTGGTCGGGCCCAGTCGATTTTTTTCGGTTTTAGTTTCCGTAATATTGTTCCCACTTGTTCGATTTCAACCTTGGGCAGTGTAATAATATTGCCTGTGTCCTGGCCTGCGTCAGAAAAACTACATCAACATTGTATTGCGATTTGTTACTGTAAACGGAAGCAAAACATTCTGCAAATTGGCGAGCTGCCGCTTCTTTTGGTATTTTTTTACATTAATATTCATATTCTTGGGCTTGACAATTTTGTTTTCTTTTACTTCTGACATAATTCCAAAAACCATTAATATTGACAGTAATTCATTTTCAATATTATTTATATAATTTTTATATGCCACCTGTATATTTTGTTTAAGTTTACGTCTCAACCTTTTAAATTGCTCTAAGTGATAATTAGAATTTTGTCTACGCTTATGATGAAAATGTTTGTGTTTAGTGACAGTAATAATCTCTTTCGTAAACCAAAATGGAAATGCTTTTAATTTCTTAATTTTAAATTTAGGTACAGTTTGGTCTAATAATGCATCTACAGAAATTCCCCAGGCAGGCATATAAGCAAACAAATTTAAGAAAAGCTACATGTGCACCTAATTCTATTTTGAATTGCATAATTTTTGAAGTTTGCACATCGTTTTGATCCGTACCTTCTTGATATCTTTATTTATCACTACCACTCCATCTTGAGTCCATACCTTTATATCCAAACTGTTTTATTGTGTAATTTAAGATGTCGAGTCTGGATTTAGATAGATTCTAGCGGATTACAATTCTCAAGCCTTTTAGTGGTTTCTTCACATTGAACACGCGAACACAGTATCGGTAACTACTAAACCTAACAATTATTGCTCTTGGTTTTTTCAGGTCTACCTTTTCAGCTCCTACTCGATGACAATAGTTGATGTTATATTCAGTTATCACCACTCCTAACTGGTTATTGTACAAGTCAATGATTGCCGTCTCCACACCTTTATTTCTTTCTCTCTTATTTTCTTTAATTCCAAAGACCCTGACACTATTTCTTCGCGAGTATTGTGCTAGATTCTCTAGGGTATTAATTAACTCTTCATTCTTTTTCGTTAACCTGCTACTTTCTTTTCCAAATCAGAACATTTTGTCACAAGCCGATCGAGTTTTTCTTCCATCTTCTCCATGACCTTCTCGGATAATTTGATGGCAAGTAATTCTAAAAACTTATCATCTTTGAAACATTGCATATTAGCTTTGATGGCTATATCAAATATGTACCATTTTGGAACTTGATACTAGTAGGTTACTATGCATTTAATACAGAGCAATGTAATCACGCAAGTTACTCGCTCGGCGTCATGAGCCTGTATATGTGTTCTTTCAATAAAGCAAATCTTGTAATTTATTTGTGAATGCAGTATGCAAATTTTGAAGTAAGGTTAAATATTTCAGCTACCAAAACAAAAAGGCAAGTCATTCTGTGGAAACTGAACAACTTCGTGTAGGAAAGGGAAACCGTCCCTTCCTGTTGAAGAGCGTCCCACAACATCTACAGAGTTACACAAGAGGTGATGCCTAGTAATTATTCAAACTTGGCCAGACATTTTTAGGTACAACCTGTTTTTGAATACCATGAGTGAGCATTTTCTACAGCCATAAACGCCCTTTCTACACCCTTGAGCCGACTGGAGCAACTTTATTTTGTTGAATGTCGTAAATCTGTATCCCTCCCTATAACAAGTATTCTAAAACTTTAGTCTGTATTTTGTTATTTCCTTTTCTGTTATAGTTATTCTTTCATTCTATGCAAAAACAAAATACATATTTGGACAATCATTTCTAGGCTACCACACGGTTCATGCATGCAGAGCCATGGAGAACTTCTACTTGCACCTACACTCGGGTCCCGAGTGGTGTAGCTTGAACAAGCATCCACGTTCGATCAGCAGAGTTAAGCAACGCTCTCTCTGGTCAGAACTTGGATGGGAGTTCCACGGCTGCATCTCTCGGCGCCTCGTGGTACGGCTATCACGGAAAAAAGTTGGTCCCGGCGGTCATACAACTCATGACAGTCGTTAGTGGGGTTGGAAGTCCTCATAACTGCACAACGACGCCTATAGTTGGCCTAACGGCTGTTGGCTGAGTGCGAATTAAATAAATAAATCAGCAAAAAGGACTGGAGCCTGGAGGTAAATGCACGAATCAAAGAATAAAATACCGCTACAAAGACTGGGACAACCTCACAGGGAGCTCGGCACCAACCGGTGGAGCTACCTATAGTGCATTGATTATTACACAAAGCTATAGACCATTCAGTAAACACAAAAACATATACATTTTTTCGAAGTTGGCATATACCTAGAATTTGTCTGTTACGGATTCTGTATTTTGTTTTGCAAAGGTTTCCATACCTGCATAAAAGTGACTTTGAATTTAAAAATGACAATTAATGAATATCATTAATTCAGTGTCAAAGTACATACTATTCTGGAAATTCTTGCCTGAACTTTTATAAAATGTCATAAAAGTACCTATTAATAAATGCTACATCATTAGTATCCAACACAGTATTTGTTTAACATCATTAAAAGTAGTTATGACAGATGCTAATTAAATGTAACACTTTTAACCTATTTGTTTTAGTAACTTTTTTTAAGTACATTCCTAGACAAAAGATGCATTTTGCAAGTACACTCATGAAATTTTAGATATCAAAGGCCACTTTGTGTTTTTACGGTTAGTGAACAGACTATATGTGGCAAGTTCAGGAAAAATCGCTTCCTACCCAACGGGGATGAGTACCTCTTAGAGATTGTGAAATGCTGCCGCCTGGGCTCCTACATTCCATGAGGGCGTGTTGTTAGCTACTTTGAGTACCGATTCAAACATCTGTTCTACCACAGTTACGGTATTCTAACACGCTTTCGTTTTTGTGCTCATGTTATGAACCCAACAGGTACAGATACTATCTATCTTGCAAGAACATCACGAAAGGGATTTTTACGGTGGCTTAGGACATTCTGTTGGTGTATCTAATACAGCGGTTCGGAAAGGACTTTGCAAAGGCAAGCAAATATATGCCACACCGCACATCCATTCAGCTACGTAGGCGCTACACCAGCTAGTTAACACACCTGTCTTCCATGAATCGGGGAAATTTCACCTGCGTAGAGAATGAAAAAACATTGGAACACGGGTGGGCGCATTGTTAGAAGTGGAGCGACTTAGCAAAAGGGCTGTCCCGCATGTGGGCACACGTGTGTCAATGGTATATGAGGTTGAAGAAGTGGCTGGACAAGAACTCCAGTATAAAAGTTGAGCACATTCCCAGGTGGAAGCAGAGATACCTGTCACAGTGTAATACAGATGGACATCGGCGCATGGAGGCAGTTTTGACAAACTTGGAGGACAAGGCAAACATTTTTACAGTGGAGACTGTTGAAGCAGCAAAAAAAACCTAGTTACCCGCCAGCATGCAGGGGGGTTCAGAAAAAAACAAGTCGCAGATACCATGAGTGATTACAGACTGCTGGATTTTGTGCAAGGCAGCGACGTGGCCAAAATAAAAATACCTAGCGATGACTTGCCAGCTGACGAGTGCGCCCAGTGTATTTACAAGCCATTAGAACAGCTCGGAGTAGACGTGAATGAGCTTGTCAAGGTTGTTACCATCGAGGGCGAAGATACTAATCCGTTAACTGATCATGAACTCGAAATTCTGAAAAGGGGGTAAGTGGGCTGCATTTGTACACTACTGCATTCAATTAACTCTATAACTGGAAATTACTGATTCTATGGAATGGCCTTCTAGGTAGATGTAAATGGGTACCTTATGTAACAGTTTACTTAATTGCACGCAAATCGGTTACATATTTTTTTTAATTTTTTTAAGTTGTAGTGGTCCAGTTATCCAGAATTTTGGAGTAACTGGACCACCCCGATGTATTTTATATACTGAATGCATTGTAAATCTTTCGAGGTGACTGGCCATCCGCTATACTTTAAGCTAAAAGCCAGTTGAAACTAGCGGTTGTTTTATCTTAAGAAATGCCAAAGCTACGGGGTATGTAATAAAACCATGTAAAAGTAGTATAAAATTTTATTCATATTTTGCAAGTGAAACAAATGACAAATTCAAAATAAAATTGGTAAGTGTTACTTATTGTATGGACAAAGTTTTTCCATTTCTGGGACAGAGTATGAGCTTTTGTTGTTAAGCAGCTAAGGTTTAGCGATAATTTTTAAGATTTCCGACTCGTTATCCAAAACATCAGGTTTTTCAGGCCAGCGAAAAGCAAATAGTTCACTTTTCTTTATGTCATTTATTTGAATCTTATTACCTTCAACTGACAATACTCGACCAGGATAATACTCACGGTCGCAGTTTACAATGACAAAGTCTCCTTCCGTGACTGCCACTGTTTCAATAGTTTCGTCTGCTGACTCTTCAATGTCCATTTCAACTTTAGACTCAGAACTACTGCTAATGTCATACTTTGAAGTTTTCTTTACAAGGTGGTGCTTTACTTTTCATTTTTCTTTTGCTTTTCCTGTTTTTGTATTTCTTCCACGACTGCCATTGGTTCAGTAGTTTCATCTTCTAACGACCCATCATTGTCCATTTCACCCTCAGACTTAGAACTACTGCTAATGTCAGGTAACTTTATTGGCCTATGGTTTGCTTTTGATTCTTTATGTCGCTTTTGTTGTTTTTCCTTTTCTTGAATCTCCTTTTTCTTTGCCTTAAGATACTCAGCTGATGTTATTATTTCTGCTCCAGAGCAAATCCTTCTTCTTTCCTTTGGTGGGTTATCAACAGTTGATGATTCCCTTTGGTTTTTTATTAAATTTAAAAAAGTGCTTCTAAGGAATGCCCGCTTGCATCATTCGGAATGGCATCAGTCCTAGGTTTCAAAGGCCCTGGAATATCTTGCTATTGCTTGAGGTTGACATTCTTTTGTCATGGATTATTGGTTTTGCATTTTCTCAATTACTTCCACGTCAGCTTTTGGTTGTTCTTGAGTGTGTGGGACATCAGTTAGTTGACCATTAGTATCAGTTTTCTCAGTTTCCTCTTTTTGCTGCTTATATTTTTAATATCAGTTTTCGTGAACATTGTTTGTAACATTTGTTTCCCCTCTGGACCGTTTTCTTCCTCATGATATATACTGCTCCACAAATGAAGTGGACCACGCATAAAAATTGTATTTGCTACATTACATAATAAAATATAGAGGGTGTCCCGTAATGGCCACTAAAGCTTCAGGTAGCAATATTCCTGAGTCAAAAATCGTAATACAAAAATGTTGGATTGGTCTTCATAAGCCCTCAAGAGCGGTAGATAAAAACAATTGTTTTTCAGGTAAAGTACCTCTTCTGTTTCAAAAACGACAAAATGTCACCAGGAAGAGTTGTTCAAAATGTAAAATTATGGTCTCCTGCAAAATTTCAGAAATATCGAGTTACTTTTATGAAACTACGTTATCAAAAACGAACTTCGTCTAATGCTCACGGTTTCATAAAAGTACGTCCATATTTCTGAAATATTGTATAGGATCATAATTTTACATTTTGAACAACTCTTGCTGATGACATTTTTTGTCGTATTATATATCAACAGACGGGGTATTTTACCTGAAAAAATAATTGTTTTTATCTACCGCTCGTGAGGGCTCATGAAGACCAATCCAACATTTTCATATTAAGATTTTCGATTCAGAATTGTACAAGGAATATAGCTACTTGAAGCTTTAGTGGCCATTACGGGACACTCTGTATATATAGACGTTTTGTTTTATAGTATACTTATATTAGGCATATTTAATTGCACTATCCTCAAATATAAACTGAAACATTAACAAAATAATATTAATAAAATTAAAAAATAATACAATTATAAAAAGACTATATTTAACAAGAATAATAGGAAGAACAAAAAAAGGAAATTAATAGTTTGTTGAGTCTCCTCGGGTAGTTTAAACATTTTTGGCAATGATTTGGCATACTTTGTATGCAATGTGCTATTAACATTTGGGCATTTTTTTTTCTTTCAAAGTTTGAGTGCTTTATAACTACATTGGTCTTACAGCACTTTCATTCTTACTTACTAAATTAACTTAAATAAATTAGTGTCATTTAAGAACTTTATAATGTTTTCAGGTAAATTAAACACTGTGTCCAAATCGCCACTAAGGTCACAATTAGATCTACACTGCTCGTATTCGTGACAGATACACAATATATGGCGAACACTTAAGGGAACATTGCACTTGTCACAAACAGGTTGAGATGTTCTACGGAGTAGATACTCATGGGTTAGTCGAGTGTGTCCCATTTTTAATCTTGATAAGACTGTTTCTTCTCTTCTGGTTAGGTTGTCGTTGTTGATCGAATTTAGAGAATCAGCAGGTTTATAATAGTTTTTCCTCTCAGCTAAACTGTTCCAGCTGTTAACCCATTTCATCTTGATTGATCGCTTTAGAGTTGATTTTAAATCATTCCTTGTAATGCAGTTTTCATCCTGTTCGGTCTTCATAAGAGCTTCTTTTGCTAACTGATCGACTGTTTCATTCCTCTTGATGCTTACATTAGATGGTATCCAAAGACATTTTATGTGTTTATTATTACTATTCAGTTTATGTAGCAATTCGTGTATTTATTTATTTATTTATTTAAGACTACAAGAGGTAGGCGGCGAAGCCGATAAAACTTCTATCAAGAAAACAAGCAGATACAAACAACTGCAGTTAAATGACACGGCTGTTTGAGAGATATTTTAAGTATATTTCTTAAAAAGTTTACAGTTCCCTACCTATCTCGTTACAGACTATACCATTTAATTCATTTAAGTAAAAAATGTTTCAATTATTATATATGAGTACAAGTCAATAGTGGGGCAGATAACTCGCGGATTTTTCTTGAACCGTGCACTTTGGATAAAAGCACGAAATTCGTTATGCAAACTCTATGTAAGTAGGAGAACGTTTTTTGAGGTAGGGCCTAATAATCTGCCGTCGTGTTTTATTATGGCAGCTCACATTGGATTCCGAAAACTAGTTTTTGGTTATAACTTCTGGAATACATAATTCATAAAAAAAGTTTCAAATAAAAGTTGCATCCTCTATTATTTTACATATTTTATATTCTTACAGTTTTTTTTGATAAAGTTAATAATAACAGATAATTAAGAAATTAGAAACTTAATTTTAAGAAATTTGTGCTTTCTGTTGGATATAGTTAATTTTTGGTAATGCTATCAAAAAGACTTATGCTATATTTTTATTATTTGATAAGTAAAAGTAAGAAACAGTTAAACTATATTGTAAAAAAGGATGGTGGGGTAATAGGACTAACTTACAATCCAGTCTCAATGGCAAAATAGATGGCGACAGGATTGCAAAGATTATAAGGTCGCTGAAGAGCATAACCTTCAGAAATTAGATTCTGACAAACACAATGGAATTGTACTATCAGTTTGAAGCAAGTTTCTCCTAGAAGGGAAAACCTAATGGTTGAATTAAAAAAAGCAGGAATCCATAACCACTCTCTGATGCTTGCGATTTTACATAGCTTCGGGTTTAATCATTCGGCCATTTCATTAATAGAGAGTTATCTGCGAGGTAGTCAGCAATGCGTTGTTTTAGAAAATAATACATCCGATTTAAAAACCGTTGCCCGAGGTGTGCCTCAGGGATCAATATTGGGTCCATTACTTTATGTAATTTATTCATCAACTTTGTGTAACAGGCTATCCCACTGCTCTTATCATCAGTATGCTGACGACACGCAGATATACCTATCTTTTGATATAAAAGATCCTCTAAATGCATCAATATTAATTAATGAAGATCTGAGTAAGCTAATGGAGTTTGCAGCTTCACATTGCCTTCGAGTTAATCCAGTTAAATCTGTAGTTATGTACTTTGGATCTGGACCTTCAAGAGACATATTGCTGCAGGACTTCGTTGTTCGGATAAATAATGTACCGTTACCTGTCTCTGAAACTGCCAGGAGTTTGGGGGTGATTTTTGATCAAAATCTTCGATTCCGAGAACATGTCAATTCTTGCATTAGAAAAGCCTATAGTAACCTGAAGTTGTTATATAACCATAGACGAGTATTAAACAAGGAAATTAAAACTGTTCTTTGTGAGGCATTAGTTCTCTCTCATTTTAATTACTATGATGTTCTCTATGGCCCTTGCATTGACAGTAACACAGCTCGGAAAATCCAAGTTGTCCAAAATTCTTGTTTGAGACTCATATATGGTGTTAAGCGTAGGCAACACATCTCACCAAAATTAAAAGAAACCAATTGGCTCAACATGGAAAAAATACGCTTACTGCACGCTTCTGTTTCTTATCATAGGGTGATTCTAAAGGACTCTCCTCCATATCTTACTCAAAAAATACGTTTTCGTACAGATATTCATAATTTGAACTTAAGATTTAGGGGTCTGATTGTACTACCAGCTCATAAAACAAAGTTTTTTGAAAGGTCATTTACTCACAACATTTACAAAGTGTATAATTCTGTACCAAAGTGTTTTAAGACTGTCTCGGTATCTGTTTTTAGATCACGAATGAAAGAATGGCTTAGCTCTAAGTAGACTAAAAGTAATTTTTAAAAAACGTATCAAATTTGCGAGTGTCAGTAGCTATAATTTTCTGCTTTCGTTTTGTTGTATTTGTAAACCCACAACAACTACATGTGTATATATCCATATAACTTAGTGTTTAGTTTTTTTAGCGGAGGTGTGGTAGAGCAGTTGCTTTTTCTTTTTTTAGAAAGAGCCACCTGAATACCTTCGCTTTTCCAAATGTGTGTGTGTATAGTGTTATTAAATAATGTACAATATTATTTTGGAAATAAAACTTATATTATTATTATTATTATTATTATTATTATTATATGGAAGATACTACTTGCGAGCTAAGCAATATTATGACTAAGGACATGCTATCAGAAAAATCTGTTCAAAATCTATTGTAGGAAACTAGCTAAGAAAAGTTCACAGAGTATGTTCCCGACTGAAAGATTCATCGGTCCGAATTGAAGAAACAATTAAGAAAAACAGGTTAATGTTGTTCGATGAACCACTAAACAAGGATGGAAACAAGGCTAATTTTTTTTAACAGGCGAAGAGTGATGCACATCTACACGCTAAACTTTATATTGGATGACAGCACATAGGCTCAAACTTGGAAAAAATATTTAATCACGAGAATCAGGTCATCCAACCATCACGTTCTAACTGTGGAAAAACTGAGAAAGTCGTCAAAATCAGACCTCCAATGCTACGTAAACTATACGAATACGGATGAAGATTATTAATGGCTTATATCATCAGTCCTGGGCAAGCGAAGACTTTCTAAGACTATGCTGAAAAGTATTCCAGGTTACTTTTGCGGGAATAGGAATACATTATACAGGGTGTTATGAAAATGAGTGCAAATATTTTAATCAGTGATCGAGCTCACCAAAATTAACAACTTTTCTATTTATCGTTTTTCATTGAATCGCATATTTTTTCAGTCATTTATCTCCATTAAATTTGACGAGCCGCTTGGTAAGCAAACTTAAGTTAAAGGTGAACGACACAAGCATATTAAAACTGCAAAGTTCTTGCACAAAAGACGTGCAGTCATAACTTACCTACCTTAATTGATAAAGTACGTTGGTGACCAGATGTGAACTAAAGGTTTTATCAGTACCTATGCAGTTTTTGTTGGTTTGCATATCAAAAAAATGTTTTTTGTGTTTTGCGCCATTGAATTAAAATATTATTCCATAGGCGGGAATACATTTTTAGAGTAAAATTTTTTTGAATTGAACTTTGAGGGCGTTTTCGAAAAAATGATAAATGAAGAAGTTTTTCAATTTAGCGAGTTCTATTACAAGTTAAAATATTTGCACTTATTTCCATAACAGCTTGTATAGTGAACGGATTGATGTTGTGATGGATGAATACCGAGAAGTGAGAAACAAGAACTACCAGTGGAACAGTAGTACGACACTGAGTAACTCTGACATTCCACATCCAAAGGACTGGAAAGGTTTTCTATCTGTAAGTGAAAATGAAGCAGAGATTTTTAGATTGTTATTCTCAGTTAGCTGCCAGCAGCAATAAAATAAAGAAACTGGAAAGAAAGTAATTGTTACAGTTGGAAGTATAGTTACTGTAATTTCGATAGGACTTGGGGAGTAGGTCGTGATTTAATTAATTTTTAGCAGTGTAAATGGTTTAGTTAGAAAAATGTTAAAATAACATTTGATATTTTTATGGGTTACAGCTATTGAACGGACAGGTATATTTTGCAATGTTGGTTTACAAGCAAACTACGTTGTTATTTGTGTAGTACATAATTATTTCTAGCACTTTCTAGTTAAAAATCAAATAAAATGCCACCATAATTAATTTAACTTATTTAAATAGATGTCTGTCAACTTCACTCAGTAAATTCAAAATTGTAACCAAGTGACCTACACTGTCAAAAAAAGTTAAATCAAGGCCTACCTACCGTAACTGATATAGAAATTAAATCAACTGTAATATTCTATGTAGCAATTTTTATCATCACCCATACCTCTAATCGTGCAGTCATGAAGAGACGGAGCCCACTCGCACATATATGCGAAGCAAACTGTTGACACAGTTGTTATACTTGAGATTTCACTCTTCTCAAGTCTTGCAACTGGAGAAGCTGTTGATACCTTTTGGGGAAAGTGAACAGTATTATTACATTTCAGTACACGACATTTATGGATCACCTAGAAAGAAAACGCTAAGGCATTGCCACTTCTTATGGCTTTACTGGATCTGACTCAACATATGTGTTCTCTGGCAATGGGAAATATTCAACAGTTTACTACAGCATACCTATTTACTTAACAATAGTTTTTGAAGATCTCAGTATACGTAGAATTAGAAATGAGTACATTGGAGATGTTTGTTAATTATCCTCACATTCTACAGTAAAGAGATCTTCAGTGTGGTACTGCTGGGGAAGGTCTACATTAAAATGATTCAACCAATTTCAGAAGTTTAGTTGGAAAATGGGCAGCAATCGGTGGAGGCCTGTTTGGATTTTAGTTCAGCCATTGCTCTTGTAAAACATGCTAAATATTACGTGTACAGCGCTGTGCAAGTACCACTATTGTGAAAAGGAGTGAATTTTATGAGATACAAAAACGATAAAACAAAGAGTAAAGATAAATGAAACATTTGAAACTATTTTTTTCTAAAACCATAACATTTGACTATAGTGTCATAATGATAATCAACATTTTCGTAACACATTTGACAAACATTGCAATAGGAGTAAATGCTACTGCGAATGTTAAAATAACTTATAAGTACAAATTATTATTGACGAAACATTGTTATCAATAACCAGTAGGGTACTATTTTATATAGTATCAGTATGTTTTCCTTTGGACGCGTTACAATTGTTCGCAGTAATAACACATTTTGTGCCTCCCAGTCTAATAGGTAAGCATCCAAGAGTTTGCCAAGTGCTATATATGAAACGCTTTGAGTGGAGTTTTTCCGTACACAGGTAGCTTATACACGAAATTTTCTTAAAATAGTAATTTAATTTCTCAATTATTTCCGTATAATTAAAGACGGATTTTTGGGCCCTACGTCAGGAAAGTCCCTCTTACTTATGTAAAATTTCTATATACCATTTGGTGCTTTTATTCAAAAGTGCACGATTCAGGTACCTATCCACTCCAAACAGTTCAATGACTGTGTCACTTTTGCTAGCCCTGTACAGAATACTAGGATAAAAAGTTTTAGGCAAATTAATATTTTAAATTCCTATTTTACATGAAGGGTTAGGTAGTATATTATGGCATATTAACTATAATATGCATCTGAACTTCCCCTTGCGGTTCAAATTCTAATTTTAATTTTAATTTTAGTTTATCATGGTCTGCAAGTTTCTTTGTATATTTTGTACTGAATTGAATGAAGACATTTATTATTATTATTATTAAACATTTCTAATATAGAAGATTGGAGCGTTTCCATGCTTTATGAACGCCCTGTATGAACAAGTACATACTACGTACACGTTCTTAAACGCATTTATATTTTTATATATCAGCCACCAACTTACAAGCTCAATATACAGAAATAGGGAGGCTATCAAATCAACAATTTTTTTTTGTGAAGCGTTGACACTTTTTGGCATCTTTGGAATGCTATCAGCTTCTTTCTCCACATATCGAATTGTTCCAGTATTTTTTTTTCTCTTTTCCTTTTGATAATTCACCTATCGTTGTAATGCCATGGCCTGACTTACTTTTTCCATATGCCTGTCCACTGTCTTTCTGTTACCATATTTATGTATAAAGTAGAATATAAAGCTATATTTAATTCTGGTGGTCGTTGATGGTTAACGGAGGTTGAGCAGAACGTCGGGATGAATGTTTTACTTTTGGCATTTAAAAATCTTACTTCAGATTCTGATAGAGTATCAAAAAGTAGAATAGGAATATCTCTAACACCAACTTCGTATCTTTTAGAGACCATGGTAAAAATGACGGGAAAAAACCATAAACTTTTTTTTGCTTTTTGTACTCCACACCTTGTGAACTCAAACAAGAACGTTTGTAATAATTATGTTGTTAAGATTACCTTGTAAACAAGGATAATTACTCAAACTTGGCCTTTTTGCCGTTTTCAAAGTCATACATTTTGTAAGAGATTGCAGCAGAGGTATGCTTAAATTCGTGCCAAAATAATAAAGTTTCAATTAAGAAAAATGTTTTGATCAAATGTTTGTGCTCAAGCTATTGGAGATTGCTTAGTATACTAAATACAGGGTGTCTCTAGAAGGTTTGTACAAAACACTATCACATAATTCTGAGACCAAGGTAGGTCAATTTAATCAAACTTACCTCTATCCAAAAGTGTTGTACACTAATGTAATCCAGAAAGGCATGAAAAAATATCTGTCATAAAGTTAGGTTATTTCATATGACAGTTCCATTATGTAATATATTCATTTAATGCCAATTAACTGTAAGAAAACGTAACAAAGTTATATTTTATTACCATTTTACACTTATATTTGCTTGAAGACATTTTTTATCTCATAAATCTATGAGGTAGAAAAAGTAAATGACAAGTTGGCACTGTCAAGCTGAACCTGCGTTAGGATTCCTGATTTATAAAATTAGATTTAAAAAATATATCAAGTTGACTACAATAAGTGAACAATGGGTTGCATAACTTTGTTCGCGACATAAAAAATAGAGTATTAGTTACATTTAAATTCTTCTGACGTTGATTTCAACGTCAAAACTTTATATCAGGTGTGCCTCAGAATCCTATTTTAAGTCCCCTAATTAATAATAATAATATTACCGTTTATTGGGATTTTATTAGAAATACAAATCAGATAACTGATCATTGTAAATACGAATACCACCTGCCCAGTTTATCATATAACAACTAGGTAGGCAACGCATTTAACAGCTCATGCTTTTTACAGAGAACTTCATTTTAAAAATAATTTTTAAATTTGGAAAATGGATAGTTTCACTCCGCATACCCAGAATTTGTTCATAGCAATTAAAATTATTAATTCTCTGTGAAAATCATGAGCTATAGTTGTTGTGGTTTTAACTTTTCGCCTTTTTTATAAATTGGGCATTCTTTAGGTAATTTTTTGATTTGCAGATGTTGGCTATCAATTGGTGTAGCTGATAGGCTAGCTCAGTTCCACCCCACTTTATTAGCTCGGCAGGGATGATATTTACTCCTGAGAATTTGCTGTTCTTTAGCCTTGGTATGCTAGATTTAAGTTCTTTTATGGTAGGTTTCTCTACCTCGGATTGGACAGCATTTTGTAATATGCTTTTATGGTTTTCCAATTTTCCTTTGTGCTCCATTTAATAACAGCTCTTAAGTACGATTTCCATCTTTTTATAACTGCTATTTTGGTTTGTCATCTTCACTTTTACACATTGTTTCCCTCGGTTCGTAAGTATTATTTGCTTGCCGTATGGATTTAAAGAAGGTACTTTTTTCTCTGATTTCATATCCTTCTTATATTTTGCTTAGTTGTTTATTCTGTTGTTGTCTATTCTTGTGTCTACATAGGTGTTTAGCTTCTCTTCTTAATTTGCTATATTCTTATTCCTTCCTTCTAGTGGTCCTCTGCAGAAGTTTCTCTCGGCCCTTATTTCTTTTTCTAATCGCTTCTTTACATTCCACGTCATACCAATTATTTCTTTCAGTCTTCTTTTCTATTCATAGTACTTCTCTTACTACTTAATCCAGACATTCTTTAATGTGTTTTCATTTATTTCCTATACTTTCTGTGTGGTTCTCTAAATCTGGTACGGTTTGTTGTATGTTGAAATGGTTCTGCAGTGCTTCTTCAAGCCTCATTTCGTACTGTGTATGCTCAGTCCTGAGACAGAACTAACTGGTTTCTTTCGGAATCCAAACCAAAATTATGGATGGATGTCCAGGTGGAATCACAAACAGCCTAAATACATTTTAAATTTGCGAGCTACTAACTCGATTAATATTTGAATTGCAAATCGAGCGCACACCGGGAAGCTCCGGTTTGGCTGGCGATTCGTAACGAAACGTTCGGCTCGAAAGCCGTTCTAGGGCTCTGAAATCTCGCAATTCATTTAGCTAGCACGGCAAGCGGTAACGGTTTCCAGGTTTAAAGTGGCTGTTAAATGCCTCAGAATCATTTCGGCTTTTGTCTTATCAATCCTAAAATCTAGAGAAACCCGGGACCGACGAGCTGAAACTAAATTATTTAATTTTAGTTTGTTTATAGCCATTCGAGTTCCAGGTCGCAGGGAGGACCTTTTGTATCCACCTCCAGCAAACGCCGCCCCGCCCGCGACGGAGAGGCCACCAGGAAGAACTTTATTTTGTTTATGTACTTGTAAATAGTTTGAAACATATTTTATTTTGTAATCTAGTTAAACAATATAACACTTGTATAATCTTGACTCGACTCTCTTACTTTAGCTGTTGACAACTGTTTACTGACAAGGAGTTTTGCAGACGTTGGTTTCGCAATTAAGTCAAAAAATTTGCTAGGTCTCCCAGTTGACTAGAATAGGCAAAACCCGATACCAATATTTTGTATTTATAGCTGTGTACTTTACTTAACCTTTTAATGCAATTTTAAACACTGAATTGTGTTCATTTGTAAATTGACATAGGCTACAAATGCCTTAAAGGGTAGTTAGGCCTGGATACTTCGTTCACACCTAACCCTCCAACTCTTCATCCCTTAATTGAGTTTCAAACCCCTTCAGCACAATAACCTAATTCTATCAACCTACAGGTTACGTTTTCTCAACTGCTTCCTGAAAGTGCAAGAAATTAAGAAGACTTCAGACAACTCCTTTCTCTAATTGTAACCCTGACCTAGATTCGGTTTCGGGTGTAGCACCTCTGCATGTTATTATATGCGTTATATTGGAAAATGATATAGCATCTAGAAGCACACGGTCTATTTGGTTAATCGTTTTACAATCCTGTGATCGCCATGTCTCTTTGTGTACATCTTTATGTGGAAACGTCGTGCTTTGTATGATTAGGTTATTAACCGCTGCAAATTCAATTGTTCTCTCACCATGGCACTATTTATCTATTGTAGATTTAACACAAAGAAAGTCGCCTTGTAATACTGCTATAAAACTTACAGAAACATGTCACCGTAACGTGCAATCCATAAGTTGAGTACTTTGTTATCATTGTGACTGATAATTCTTAGGCATCTTAAAATGCTCTTCAATTTTAATATATTGTTATGATATCGTACCCGAAGATTTAATTATTTATTAAAATTATTTAATAAAAGACAGAATTAGAAAAGGTTTTATTTGGTTTTATAAGATTACATTTTATAAATGATATTTAATAATAATTAAAGCAAACTAGAAGATAGTTTGTGTAAAACTGAAAGAGTTAAGCTAATATAATATTTAAAAGTCAATAAATATGAAATGTCAAATAATATAATTAATTTAAAATTTTTACAATCTAGAAGTGTTAGATATTAGTATAAAAATTATGAATAGAGAATAACTATGGAGATAGGGATATTGAAAAATAACAACTAAGGGTTTTTTTTAATTAAGAATGGAAAATGAAAATTTTGTAATTCCTATAAAATTTAAATAAACCCTTATAAATCTTATGCTACTTAATTAAAATATTAAAAAGGGTACAAGTGATTAGTTGTGGTACTTATATAATTAAAGAATTCAAAGTAAGAAAATTAAACAAGTAATAATATTGGAGATTCTTGATGTAAGTACTTGCTGGGTAATTTGATATTAAGGTATTAGAAGAAGCCAATGGACGTATGGTAGCAGCATCTTAGTCGTAGGCACATCTACAACTGACGGTTATTTGGAATGGGATTCTAGTGGAGCCACAGATAGCTATAAAAGGGAGAGCTGGTGTTCTGTTGTCTGGTGTAGGTGATCTTGGTGATTTGGTTAGATTGGAGATATTGTCGCAGCTGCATGTGGGGACCGTTCCTGAAATACAGCCAATCACAGTCAGGGACATTGACGGAACTACAAATGGAGAAAATTAGATACAGCTATATTTATAGATGGTCGAGATAACCTTCTAAATTACCTGTCCGTTCCGGAGGTGCATCGTGCCCAAGTTTGCTGGCTGGATGAAAACATCAAGGTGACATGTCAAGTGGAGTTTGAGACAGGCATACATAACTAAAATATTAAGAAGTTAAAAAAAATTAGCATATAAAATATAATTAAGAAGCACTTACAATTTTGTGATATCTGAAATTGATTTAATTTGTACAAAGATTTGATTAACTTGTCTGTCAGTTTTCTAGGTTAACTTTGTCAGTCAACAGAAACTATTGTTTGATCAGTCTTGCCAGATCGAATAAACATTGTTATTGTACGACAGTAGTAAAAATTATTGTAGATTATCGTACATTTTATCGTACTATAATAATTTGGACAATACATAGGAAAATATAACTACATGAATGAAACAATTTTTAAATAAATCCGATTTTACTTGGTTTGTGTGGTAGAGTAACCGATCATAAATCAACAATACGTGCTACCGCGAATCGAGAATGCTTGCGAGACGATTTTTTTGTGAAAGACACAAGTCAAAAGTGGAGATGTGGAAAGTCGATGGGGAACCCCCTACAAGTTCTGTGATGTAATGTGATCAGCTTGTCATCACAAATAATAACAGCTCCGAATTAAATTTCAGCACCTTGTAATTCATACTGGTTGAGCAAAAATATCCGCACGTAGCTGTCATTTCAAAGATACTGTTAATATTAGTACTTATCTGCTAAATTTGTGAGAATTTTCAATATAGCCAAATTATCGTATATTTTACTATTATCGTACATATGCGTTCGTACATTGTACTACTAGTAAAATTATCGTACATCTGGCAACACTGTGTTTGATATAATTCTTATTTAACCAAACGGGTATCACATTCAATTGGTTCAAAACCAAATAAAACTTAGCACTGTAAAACAAACTAAATTGCAATGACTGATTATACAGAAAACAAATTGAATCCATCCTGAGTGTAAGAGTTAATTCTACTACCGGAGCTAGTTTAATAAAATGATAAGATAAATAAGTAAAATACCAAAAAGGGCATATCATTGTATAAATTATTTCTTTTAGAAGATACGATTTACGATCTAAAAGAGCTATTATAAGAATATTAGATATTTTCTTTGGTTTTGTGGAAGAAAATGTTTGGTTACTTATTAATATTTGCATATTTAGACGATGTACATTAAATCTGCTTTTTTAAATAGTTTTAATTGCAGATAAATAAGGCTTATCATAATTAGAAAAGAACATTGTAATAAAAGTCTAATGGCAAAATGTAAAATGTTGAATTTGCGTTCTCTGGGTTTTTAGGAAGGTAATAGCATATTTTAAATGGTCGATTTTATGTCATGTCAACGACATTATTCATTATAAGGCTAAGTTGATGCTGCTCTGAATAATAATAAAATGATTTGTTGAATCAAATATTCGGACACGACATTCCTTGCAGGAATTAGGCCTGAAATTTGGCTTGTTAGGGCTGCCGATTATTCCTTCCAAAACCCAGTCGTCTAGCGCTCTAGCACACCCTTTATGGCGTACCTACTTTACGATATGGTTAAGAGCATGTTCTTAGTGGTGGGGACAACTCTCTGACTTAAGACTCCGCTATGCTGGCCGTCATAGAGGGCAGAACTAATGGTGCTAGCAAATAAAACAAATATTGTTCCATTTGCAACTGCCAAAAATATAGTTGGCGTGGCGATCCTTTTCACCAAGCCACTTTTAAAGAATTTAGCTATCCACTTGTGAAAATAACGCTGCAGGTTTGGGGGATAGAACCAATCGTCGGTTTAACAATCGACCCCAAGCTGAACTTACTTACCTGCTATATGAATCGCAAATGAAACAGCTTCTTGTTTTACAATAGTTATTAGTTATTAGTCACTACATTAACCTGGTTGCTATTGTTATTGCTTGCTGATGTTCGCTATTTTCAACAGTAAAATCGTAAGACCCTATATATTTTTATCGGTAAAATTTGTTTCTTTATGATAACGTTGTTGCCTAGCAAAATTGATAAATAAAAAACAATGTTTTTCTAGTATCACAGAGACAGAGACGACGATTTCTTTTTTGATATGCAAGAAGGACGTTATAAATATTTACAGTACAATTGGGATATAAGCATTATTAACATACCCTTGTTAAATTTGCACAACGAGGCTATTGCTGTCCGACATTTTTCATTATTGTTTTGACAAGTAGAAAGTTGACACTTTAAAAATTAGTTAGATAATGAAGCCTCACTCAAAATGAGTGGGATAAGTGACATTTATCTCGGAAGCGTAAATAATATTTTTTAATGTTGTATAAATGAATGATTGGTTGCTAAAGTATTGATCCAAACACTGTTATTGGATGAAAACGGATATTTGAGTGAATTTGTCGGTAATCTAATAATGTATTAAGGGCGAATGGTTTTTCCGGTAAGTTTTTTAATAATGCTTGTCGTTTTAGCAACGCCACGAGACAAATTAACTGATCAAATTTTCCGAGATAAAAGCTAGGAAATTTGCCAAAGGTAGTTTGTACAAGGACGTTGCCAAAATAAAAAATAAATTTTGAGTTAAAAATTGTCCTAGCAAAATCATCTGGGCGAAATACATTTTGCGGACTAACTACTCGATTACTCTGGTATATATCTTCAATCATTAAATATAATTCGGAGTACCCCTAATAATCTATATATTTTTTAAAGTATAATTTCGTTATATTCTCAATGCAATAAAATAAAACTCGTCCTACGGGCTCGTATTTTTAGCTTTGGGATTCTAACTCATAATATTGATTAAAATACCATTGATAATAAGCATACTACTTATATTAGATCTAAAAATACTCAATTTTGCAGTAGTTATTTACTATACAAGTGGGATAAGAGCATCATTAATATACTTGTGTGCTTACATCACTCGTGCTTCGCACTCATTTGTAACTTACACACACGTATATTAATGATGAATTATCACACATATATTGTACAATATTTTATCTAAAAGTGCCAAAAATTAGGAAAAGTGCATTAAAAGAAATGGCCGATCTGTCATTTACAAAAATATTTTAGTAGGCAAATGTCATTATGTCATTCATTTGACACTATTTCAGTTAGGTAATAAACCATTCCACCACTCAGTTAGGAAATAAAGCCATTGCATAACTGAGTGGTGTAATGAGCTTCATTACCTAAAGGAAATAGTGTCAAATGAGTGACGTAATGAGTTACTTATTCCACTGGGGGTAGATAAAATAAAAACACAACAGCGATGTGCTTTCAGGCTGAATAGTTCGAAACTGATTTAAATCTTGTTACTCTTGTGTTTCTCCGTGTGCGAAACAACAATAAACACCAATTACTAATCAGTTTATGTTTTCAATCACTGACCGTTCGGATCACTATTGAGTAGCTCCATGTGCGAAGGGTCTTACTGTGATCTTATAATTAACCAAAAAATTGATATTTAATTTTTAAGCATTTGTATAAATTTTCAAAAGTTAAAATTCTACAGAAACCGTACAAAATACAGCGTTAGTTAAAGAGACCAATTTTCGCTAAAATTTAATTTGAAAAATGTAATAATATACCTGTTGTTCTATTTAAAATAGGAGTTAATAAAAAATAGAAAAAAGAGAAACTTATTTTAGAGGTATTCAACTGGAAAATAACCGCTTTCACATCAGTACACATTAAAAAAGTAATAAAAATGTAAACCTTGAAAAAAATCGTTAGAGCCGTTTTTGAAATAATCGAAAAAAACTGAAACATCACAACAGTAAACACATACTTCCGGTAATGCGATTTTCTTTAAAAGCTTGCTGTCGCATCTACATAGTACAAGAAACTTATATATGAAGTTCCAACGTTATACCTCTTTTAGTTTTTGAGATATTCTGTTCATAGGCAGACAGACAAACACGCAGACACACACACAGACAGACGAATCAACAAAAACATGTCTGTGAAGTTGGCCAAATCCAGGCAAAGATTTAGTAATACGTCAAAGGGAATCATTTGTTTATCGTTTGTTTACGTTTGTTTAGCTATTTTTAGCGTTTGTTTACATTTTTGTATACTATAACCAGCACCCCTATTTGGATCGGGCCAACTTCACGGCAGCCAAACCCAAAATGATAAATTGACAATTTCTTGGTGGGAATCGTTTGTTTATCGTTTGTTTACGTTTGTTTAGCTATTTTCAGCGTTTGTTTACACTTCTGTATACTATAACCAGCACCCCTATTTGGATCGGGCCAACTTCACGGCAGCCAAACCCAAAATGATAAATTGACAATTTCTTGGTGGGAATCGTTTGTTTATCGTTTGTTTACGTTTGTTTAGCTATTTTCAGCGTTTGTTTACACTTCTGTATACTATAACCAGCACCCCTATTTGGTCGGGCCAACTTCACGGCAGCCAAACCCAAAATGATAAATTGACAATTTCTTGGTGGGAATCGTTTGTTTATCATTTGTTTACGTTTGTTTAGCTATTTTCAGCGTTTGTTTACATCTCTGTATACTATAACCAGCACCCCTATTTGGGTCGGGCCAACTTCATGGCAGCCAAACCCAAAATGATAAATTGACAATTTCTTGGTGGGAATCGTTTGTTTATCGTTTGTTTATGTTTGTTTAGCTATTTTCAGCGTTTGTTTACACCTCTGTATACTATAACCAGCACCCCTATTTGGATCGGTCCAAATTCACGGCAGCCAAACTCGAAATGTTAATTGACTATTTCTTATTGTGAATTGTTTGTTAATGTTTGTTTCGCTATGCTCTCCAGAGGTTGTTTAAACCATGACCACTCCGTTTTGCAACAATTTTCTAAGCACATAAAGTTATATCAAAACAAATTTGGTATTTCTGAAAGCGGCATGAAAGTGTCTACTTTCCTAACTCATTTAAGGCAGGGTAGTAGTTAATTTTCTGACTAGTCAGGAAAATACCCTACCCGGCTCAAATAAATAAGTACAAAACTAAATTAGCTCAGTATTTATTCTTGGCAGTAATAGTAATATAGGGTAAATTATTATTAATCCATCCAAATTGAAACATCTTGAATCATTTGTGATTAATGAATAACGATATTTTTTTAATGTAAACGGTTTCAAAAAAATAGTATACATAATACGTCAGGAAAGCGTATTTACTGGCTATTTATGTAATGCACTATTAAACCTTATTGAAAAGTCGACACATAAACGCCAATTTAAAATAAGGCTGCTAATGAATCAGGAATTCAATCGTAGGGTGTGCACTCGAAGATATAGATAAAAAAATACACTATTTGGAATGACCTTGTGGATATAAATGTGAAGGACCCCATTCTATTTGCAATTGCAAAACACCAAAAAAATACTTTCGGATTTTTTATTACTGATAATTTATGAATTTTATGTGTACATTGCATTTACTAGCTTCTTTTTGAATATTCCTCAATGATTTTTAAACCAAGGGAAAGCTTATTATTTCTGGATTCAGATGATGTCAAATTAATCACGAAGTTCTTTTTAACAAATGCTACAGAAATTGTTTAAACAAAACTTACCGGGAATGCGCGGTATAAATTTCATCATCAACGTATTTTGAAAACTATTGCACATAAAGGCATACTTTCGCGTATGAAATTAGCTAACAGATCCATTTCGTGGATCCATTTTGTGGATCTGTTAATTGGCCACCTATTTCGTGCAATTTGACGCCGTTAGATTATTTTCTTTGAGGATACGTAAAGTCGCATGTCTACGTCGATCAACCGGAAACAATTGAGCACTTGGAAGCCAACATTCGACGCGTTATTGCCGAAATACAGCCTGATTTACTGCGAAGAGTGTGTGAAAATTGGACCTCCAGATTACGCCATGTACACGCCAGCCGCGGCGGTCACATGCTCGAAATCATATTCAAACATAAATGCCGTAAAATTATCTTTCAAATAAAGCCAATTTCATGGATATTAAAAACATTTTTCTGTGTTTTATTTCAATTTAAAGTTCTCTCACTCAAAAAAAACACCCTTTACTTTGGTACTTAGCCTTCAATTTTTGATAGGAACCAACTCCTCCGTCGGCCATCTTGGATTTTATAACTGCCATTTTGAAATATAAGTATATTATCACTATCTCGACTTCTAAATCACTTAGGATCACAAACTTGGTATGAAAAAACGTTTATAAACATAAATACAGAGCATTCATCTAAAATGGCCGTAGGTACCCGGGTTCCCCGGGTATAGACTAGCGTATAGAAGTTGTTCTCTGAATGTCATTTTTTGGCAGTGGTCTATTATGATATGTTTTTCGGACTTTTTCCACTGTCTAGGGTGTAAATCACACAACGTTTCGGGAGTTTTGATCTACTCCCGTCTTCAGGTGTTCTTGGTTAGTCCTGAGTAGGACTGATATTATACGTTTTTCTAAGTAAATTTGTGCCACCCAGGGGTTTGAACCCGGACCGCTGATCGCTAGTCTGCCACTCTAACCACTAGGCCACCAGGGCGGTTATATAGACTAACCAAGAACACCTGAAGACGGAAGTAGATCAAAACTCCCGAAACATTGTGTGATTTACACCCTAGACCAGCGGTGGCGAACCTTTATTGATCTACGTGCTATTTTTCTAAAGAAATTTGTAATAAGGCCATGGCGTGCCATCAAACAATCTTGACTTAGCGATTAATGAGTAAAAAGTAAAACTAAATACTATCAACTTAAAACTCTTTATTTGCAACCAAAAATATACATTTGGTACTGCAATAGTAACATTATGTTTATTTAAATGAAAGAAAAAATTAGTGCAACTTCTGCTGTTGTAAATTAGATGCTAAATAACTTAGATTGGCTTCATACTTTGTTACTTTTAGCAGAATGCAAGCTGAGCTGAAGTCATCTGACAAACGGCTTCTAAGCGAGTCTTTAATGTTATTCATTTCTGAAAAGAATGACTCGCATGCATAGGTAGAAGAAGCTTCTTCAGACAGCTAAATGTGTCTGGAATTGAATTCCACGTTTCCATAATTTGGTATTGGCATTTTTACTCCTATTTACCTGGTAGTCTTTCTATTTCATTTAATTCCAACTATTTCCTTGTTTCCATAAATTTTTGGATCCATATTGAACTAGACTGGAAATCAATCAGCTGCATTTCAATTTTTTCAATTTCCAACCAATAAAATTTGGCCAAGTTTAGTTTATCAAGGTAAGTCACAACAGAATACATAATAAACTTGAGTGTTTCCGATAATTCTTTGAACTGAGAAAATCTCGATGATAATTATTTGATTGAAGAATTAATTACCGAATTAAACTCTTCAGTGACTTTTACTTGGTCTGGTTTTTCGTGTAAATCCAAATCTCTGGTGATTTCTTTCAAGTTTTGGAAATACTTGTAGTTTTTCGTGAGAACATCGTTACTGAAAACTTGTAGTAGGGATGGGCGCGTGACGTGAAAACAGTCGTGTCACGTCGTGTCACGGCGTGTCACGTCGTGAACGTGACTAATATTTGAAAATCGTGACGTGAACGTGAGTGAACGTGAGTGAACGTGAGTGAAAATTTCCAAGGCGTGATTCACGTTTCACGTTAATTTCACGTTAAATATTTAGTAACGAATAAAAAACTGCAGGGTGCAGCAACTTTTAAATTCATTAAATCACAAATTGTGCCAAACAAGTTACATTATGTGGCTTTATTTTCAGACCCTAATTATAAATCCTTAAAGTTCATACCTTCACATAAAAGAGAAGATTATAATGCAAATAAAACTATAGATGATAATGATGAAATACATAGCAAACGACTCAAAACTGGTACATCAGCATCAGATTCTTAGGTATCTTTCTACATTTAGAGATAGCTCTGACGATGACACATATAATTAGGATGATGTCGAAACAAAACTAAATTAGTATGTTAACTTAAAATTCGGAAATGTAAATGACATTTTAGGAATTTGGAAAAACAGTGTAAATACACCACTGTTAAAAAACTTGAGAAATTTTAAACATACCGGCAAGTTCCGCTACAAGCGAAAGAGAATTTTCTACAGCTGGGCGAATTTTAGAAGAGCGCAGAATTCGACGTAACGCTGAAAATATTGATTACATATTATTTTTAAATCAACATTTTAATGTGTAGATGTGTAGATGAACTTATTATTCTAATAAAAGTAATGGTTTGTTTTTTATACTCGGCTAACGCTGAAAATGTTAATTTATTAAACCAAAAATGTATTGTGTAGATGTGTAGATGATATTTTTAAACCAATTTATTGTGTACTTGTGTAGATGAACTTATTATTCTAATAAAGTACTGTTTTTTTGTATACTCGCTTTAACGCTGAAAATGTTGATCCTTGTACGTAAAAGTACTTTCAAACCTACGAATTAAAAGTGTTGCCTAGCAACATATACCTTCTGTACTCAAACCAATAAGGGAAACGTCAATTCCAATGACAGCTATTAGTATTAAAAGTAATGTCTTTGAAGACAGCTGCAAGAAATATATTTGCGAGAAATCAGTATTTAGGTATCCCTTGTCGAAGTTATTGTAGTCAATTTTCATTTTTCTCCTTTTATGTCAACTATTCTGATTGCAACATATCACGTAAATTATGTCAGGTGCAAACATATTTTTAGTTCTCTTTAGGGTTTTTTCATTGGTTTTAAATTTGAACATTCTGTTCTATCTGAATTTAAATTTGAAATAAAAGCTGCGTGTCACGTCGTGAGTGGCGTGTCACGCCGTGAACGTGAGTGAACGTGAGCGTGAACGTGCGTGAACGTGACTGTTTAAAGCAAGCGTGAAACGTGCGTGACGTGAGTGAAAATTCACTCACGCGCCCATCTCTAACTTGTAGTTTAGCCTCAAAAGCAAGAATGAGATCTATCATAACGATTCATTGAACTGCTGGCACATGTCAGTAAAAAACATTTATTTTGAAAGCCACATAAAATCCATCAATTGTGAGTATTGTTCAATGTTTCCCTCATTTTGCAAAAACAGTCTGATCTCTTCCAAACAATCAACAAATCTTTGAAGTACGTTACAGCGGCTCAACCAGCGAACATTATTATTATACATCAGTAAGCCATTATACACCGATTTGACTTCATCCAACAAAGCATCAAACTTTCACTTATTTAAAGCCTGCGACGATATGAGGTTCACCATTTTTGTGACTACGGCCATTATATTATCAAAGGAGGCGAAACCACATTTAGCACACAAGGCTTGTTGATGAATGATGCAGTGGAATTCAAGAATCGAATGTCCTATGTGTGTTTGAAATAAACTGATAAAACCATTTGTTTTGCCCATCATACTTGGAACAGGTACCTAGGTACCTAAATTCCTTAATTCATGCCGTGCTCAAATTATTTAGTGGCGTGCCATTGGTTCGCCACCCCTGCCCTAGACAGTGGAAAAAGTCCGAAAAACATATCATATCGTATAGAAAATTTCGCATAGACACAAGGGTTAAACAATTTCTGTAGCATTTGTTAAAAATAATTTCGTGATTAATTTGACACCTAAATCCAAAAAGATAAGCTTTGAGAGAGCATTGAGAAAAACCTGATTTTTATCGTACATAGGTGTAATTCTATATTTAAACGTAGTTTTCGATTCTACTCAACTTTTCTTAATAATAATTTTCGATATTGTCACAAATAATGGTACTTTACTCTTGAGGAGAATTCATATTTTTTAACATTCCTCGTATACGGCTTAAAAAATTGATATCTGATGATTGAATTTTAAGTTCTGGACTATGCAGAACTTTTTATAAAGAATAACTTTTTTTCGTAAAATTAATAATAAAAAAGTTTTCTATATGGTGCTAACTTAAGCAGACACACTGTATATATACATATGTACACCAGATGTCGAGTTATCTATGGTGGATAGGGAATCTCATGTTAAATCCAGCATATGCGAAAACTCGATCTTCTGATTGGGTTAAACTAAAGATCTAACATTAGAGGCAGCTTTAGTATTAAACACTGTATTCAATTCTCAATTTAAAGTTTTCTAGGTAACTATTTAACCAAACAATTTCATAATCATGTAAAAAAAGCGTCTTTCATGGAATCTTAACTAATTGCACCAGAAAAAAAACAATACGTCCTTTCTGTCAGTATAGTCATCGTAAAGTAAACCAATCTGTGTTATTATTGCATGTAATAATAGAATTTCATTGTTCAAGATGTTAATCACATAATGAACATTTTCGTATTAAAATTTATCATTTTGGGTTTGGCTGTTGTGAAGTTGGCCCGTTCCAAACAGGGGTATTACCTATAATATAGAGATGTGTAAACCAATGCTGAAAATAACTAAAAAAATATCAGCAAACGCTAAAAAAACAATTCCCACTAAGACATGGTCAAATTATAATTTTGGGTTTAGCCCGAACCAAATAGGGGTGCAGGTTATAGTATACATAAATGTAAACAAAAGATGAAAATATCTAAACAAACGTAAACAAACGATTCCCACCAAGAAATTGTCAATTTATCATTTTGGGTTTGGCTGCCGTGAAGTTGGCCCGACCCAAATAGGGGTGCTGGTTATCGTATACAGAGGTGTAAACAAACGGTGAAAATAGATAAACAAACGTAAACAAACGATAAACAAACGATTCCCACCAAGAAATTGTCAATTTATTATTTTGGGTTTGGCTGCCGTGAAGTTGGCCCGACCCAAATAGGGGTGCTGGTTATAGTATAGAGAGGTGTAAACAAACGCTGAGAATTGCTAAACAAACGTAAACAAACAATAAACAAACGATTCCCACCAAGAAATTGTCAATTTATCATTTTGGGTTTGGCTGCCGTGAAGTTGGCCCGACCCAAATAGGGGTGCTTTTTATAGTATACAGAGGTGTAAACAAACGCTGAAAATAGCTAAACAAACGTAAACAAACGATAAACAAACGATTCCCACCAATAAATTGTCAATTTATCATTTTGGGTTTGTCTGCCGTGAAGTTGGCCCGACCCAAATAGGGATACTGGTTATAGTATACAGAAGTGTAAACAAACGCTTAAAATACCTAAACAAACGTAAACAAACGATAAACAAACGATTCCTACCAAGAAATTTTCAATTTATCATTTTGGGTTTGGCTGCCGTGAAGTTGGCCCGACCCAAATAGGGGTGCTGGTTGTAGTATACAGAGATGTAAACAAACGCTAAAAATAGCTAAACAAACGTAAACAAAAGATAAACAAACGATTCCGTTTGACGTATTACTAAATTTTTGTCTGGGCTTGGCCAACTTCACAGACATAACAAAAACATGTTTTTTGGGTTCAGGGGCTCTAAACGTGATTTGTTGAAAACTTAATTTCCAGTTTTTGGGGTGAATCAATTTTCTACTTGTGACGCTGCCATCGCCGTGAACTGTCAACGCTACCCAAACATAACCAAAAATACCAGATTATCCAAAATGAGCATGAGCTGTGGTATGTTTAATTACGAGAAATTCATCGCATTAGTACAAAAGTATCCGGTATTATACAATAAGGCAACAGCCGGATACAAAAACGTTATGTTGAAAACAAGAATTTGGAATACAATCGCCAATGAATTAGGCATTTCATTTATGTAAACAGATTATTACCATCTGTTAATACATAAGTAAGATAATACATATACACGAAAA
This sequence comes from Agriotes lineatus, assembly GCA_940337035.1. Lineage (NCBI taxonomy): Eukaryota > Metazoa > Arthropoda > Insecta > Coleoptera > Elateridae > Agriotes > Agriotes lineatus. The sequence continues at coordinate 121,116 of CALNHX010004458.1, forward strand.
TTGTAGGGGAGGAATGCATAAAAAATGGAAATCTCTGCGAGACCGCTTCACAAGAGAAGTGAAGAAAATGGAGGGTGGAACAGGAACAGAATCCCAGAAGTATGAGGCACCACAGTGGGGGTTATTCAATAGTCTTTTATTTTTGAAAGACGTTATGATGCCAAGAAGGTAATTTGTTCATATAATAAACACAGACACATGTAAACTTTGTATTTTGTCCATAGAACCGTAAGTAACTTCAACTTTCAAGAACAATACGATTTGGAAGAAAACCTCTGTGCTAACGACACCAATGCACGTGACGCAGCAGCTCCAGGTGGAAGCAGCAGCAGTTTCGGTGGTACGAGTCAGGACTTGGCATTATCGAGTTCAAGCTCCAGTTCGGGTGGTACGAGCACTGATGCCGGGAACTTGATGACACCAACACCAACGCAGGACAAAGGCGTGGCCGGGTCACGTACCTCACAACCCATGGAGGTAAAAAAAGGGGTCCAGAAACAAAAACTTCTCCATGAAGTGAACAGTGCCTTTATTGAGACTGCCAATGTCATGAAAACCATGTTGGAACAAAAAAATAAGCCTTCACAAAGTGCCAATGAAAAATTTGGGCAAGCAATGGCAACTTTACTGGACAATTTGTCAGTTAGAGTACAGCCAACGGTTAGGGCAAGTATTTTACAGTACAACAGCGAAGTTACAACAGAATATGTGAACCAGTAATATATTCATTACAGTTGGTTAAGCTAGTTCCTTAGTTGTTAGTTAGTTAGTTAATTAGATTAAATAAAAATTATTTTATGTTGTTTTGTTTTATTAATAAAGTAAATTTTACATCAGTACCGTTGGTTAAGCTAGTTACTTAGTTGTTAGTTAGTTAGTTAATTACATTAAATAAGAATCATTTTATGTTGTTTTGTTTTATTAATAAAGTAAATTTTACAGAGTATTGAATATTATAAATTTACACTATAAAGCCTTATATATTATTGAATTGAAAAGGTACAGAGCCTTCATTGAAGAAATATTCAGCCAGTGTATCACGCAGATGGAAAGCTCTTTGTGTTGCATTATTGGACCCCCATTTTACACGTTTCATTTGCTCGGCTATTTCATTTCTCCACTCACCAGGAATTAAAACGCCATTCTCGTCTTCTCTATCAATGTATGTATTAGGACAATACATACTATTTCCTAGTGTACTTAATTTGATAAAATTGTGAAGAGCAATTGTTGCTAACACAATGGTTTCTGCATTTTCTGGAAATGCATGGATTGTTGTACATAATATCTGCCATCTAGCAACAAGAACTCCGAAAGCATTTTCAATTACTCTGCGTGCTCTACAAAGTTGATAATTAAATACTTTTTTGTTTATATTTAATATTTGCCCTGGGTATGGTCTCATTATATTATCTTTGAGAGGAAATGCTGAATCGCCTACAAAGTAGTATGTAAACTCAATTCTACTGTTCGGCAAAACGTTAGCTAATGGCACAGGCAACTGTTTGGCAAAAAGAGATTTTCCAAACCTGGTAGAAGCAAGGATACCTGCAATAAAACTACTGTAGATTACACGCACATTATTTTTGCCTCTGAACTCACCACTATGACTTTGACTGCCAAAACCTCCCACATCAACATATGTGAAACAAAGGTTTGCATCACAGGTTAATAGAAGGACAATGCTGAAGTTGCCTTTATGGTCATAATATTGGTAGCCGGAGTTAGGAGGACACTGAATATTTATGTATTTTCCATCAATTGCCCCTAGGCAATGAGGCATATTACAGTGATTCCAAAATTCCTTGGCAATGTTTTTAAAATCTTCTTCATTTGGTGGCGCCACATAAATCGGTGATAGCGCTTACCATATTGTTTTACAAGTGTCCAAAATAATTTCCCTCACAGTTGATTTTCCTAGTTTGAAGCTCCAAGCCAAAAACTGATGGCTGACTCCTTGAGATAAATACCTATGCAAATGTAAAACTTTACATTTGAACTCTATAAACTTTTACTTGACTTACGATGATGTAACAGCTAGTCGACACTCAAAATCAATTGGCTTTCGAATTGAATGTTTTGTTAGTTCATTTTTTACAAGAGAGACTAGAACATCATACAGTGTTCTACTTATCCGTGTATGGGTGAAAACACTTTCTGGGTCATGTTCTTTGATATTTAAAAACGCTGTTTTGAAATAACCCTGCACATCTTTGCTCAAATTCACTGGACGTACCCACCATCAACGATCATATTCCGTATTTTGCAGGTTGATCGTTAGGGTCATTAAATACAATAAATACAGATTATAAAATAGTATAAAAACATCAAAATCATCCATCGTGAAGGTAACTACAAACACTGCAACGTTAGTTTTTGTAGGTTATGTGGTAATCCTGCATTTTAGGGCCATGAATTTGAACTACTATTCCTAGAGCCAGTAATATAGAAGGGAGAGAATTAACCCTCTTGTTACGATCTGCACCATACCGGATGGTTGGCCATACCTCTGAACTTAGGCAATTTACATGGCTTATCACGGTTACGCCTATTCCTGCTCACCATTTTTATGGAAAAAATGGTAGTGGTACTAAATTAAAGAGAATAATTTTCTTCTTTCTTGACTTGAAATTTCCAATCTAGAAAATCTGAATATTAAGAGAAATATAATATACCTACTAGTCTCTCAATTGTTTAAAATTGCTTTTATATTTTATAATGAATGTAATATTCATTATATACATAACTACTTACCAGTAAAGTTTTCAAAGTATACGTTTTCTGGTTCCATTTGAAAATTATGTTCAGTTGTTAAGTGATACAATAAATCTTTATTTTGTCTATAAGAACACTTCCAGTGCAGACATTGGTAATTTAGACTATTTTCAGGAAAGGAAATTGGTGCTAGATCACTTTTATGTATGTTTATATATTTATTTTAAAAAATTTGTAATGTAAATATTTTCTCACAAACCATACAACTAAGGGCCATGCTATTTAGCGATATAAAAGAAAAAACACAAATAAACAATTTCTAACAGATCTGTAGACATGATTTCTGACTAATATTCTAACGAAGTTACTGTTAGGTTAGAAAGTTAGACAACATGTAAGCTGAAAACATTACGAAATTAAACACGCTCTCGTTTTTTTACTGTCACATTTCACTCCCACTTGCATTATTAGCTCTAGGAATGGTAGTTCAAATTCATGGCCCTAAAATGCAAGATTACCCGTGTTTTCGCGCATAGGAACGGTTGGGAACGTTTTTTTCTGTTTAGCGCTTTATGTTATTCGATCATTTTTATTTAATTTGACCTACTTATTAACAGCGTACAGTTGAACTACCTTGTAAAGGACGTTGTGTGGCTGTGCATTTCCGCCTGCATGTTTAAGCATGTGCCATAAGCCATGGTAGGACCGGCTCTGACTTGATTGATATGTTAGGGTTAGATAATCCAGTTGTGAACCTTTTTAGTGTATAAGTCATCGTCTTCAATTTTCGTTCGTATTATGCTACTTTTAGTTCTATTTTGACTGCACTGGAGTGGAATATAAACAGTTGCCATTCTGATCTGAATTAATATTGATAAGAAAACAGACATGGTTTTAATTTACAGTCAAAATTGGCTTCATTCCCTAGTAGCACAAAATGGTTGGGCCAACGTTGGATCATTGAAGTGTCCCACAGTTGACCAACGGTATGTAATATCCTCTTTTACAGTCAAACCCCAACCATCGATTTCCCTACTGAAGGCTAACTATACACATTAAAGTATTCCCAACCAGCATCCAACAATTGAACAACCAAAAGCCAACAAATAATCTAACTCAGCTTTCTGTATTAATCGGTAGGTATGAAAAGACAAATAAACAAGTGTAAATAAAAATGCCATTTATTATACATAAAGGAAAACATAATTACAATACTTACAAATCTTGTATAAAACAAGTAAGTTATAATATATTTGAAAAACGAATGATTTTCAGCAATATTACAAATCAGCAAAAGTATATCAACCTTGCAACATTCAGAAAATAAGGTTTATGTTATTTTATGTTATTTACTTCATCCCCACTATCATCACTGCTGTATAAAATTCTTCTCTTCGCTTTCCTTTTTCTCATCTTCGTTTTTTCCGATGTAGAAACTAGTTCTGATTCACTTTCGATCTCCTTTAGCGTTTCTCTTGCTTTTAAAATATTTTCTGGAAATGCAAAGACAAAATTAATATTAAATCCACGTCATTTAAATTTAACCCGCTACAAATATAAATCGCACTTCAAAATACAAATATAATTATTATAGTTTAGGCAAGGTTTATAGATTTTAAAACTTTATATTGCTATTGCATTATCTAGTTTAAAGTAGAATTAATGTTGTAGTGTGGGGTGCTAATAGTTATTAAAGTATCAAGGGCATTAGGAGCAAAATAAGCCCCCAAAATTGTTAGTGTACAAACCAAGAGTCGTTGGCCCGAGGTGTGTACAACAATCGCGGCACTTAGTTCATAATGCTTTCAACGTTGTATGCCATACCAGTTTTATTATCTAATTCAAGTCAAAGTGATTTTGAATTACATTTTCCTAGTTATCGCTTGTAATTTTTAATGGAAACAAATAGTGTTTATTTTATCCTATTATGTTACTATGATTATAAGCATAACTCCTTAGCAATAAGTTGCGTTAAGATGCATTTAACAACACTAGTGTCGTTAATAAAAACAACATACAATACTTTATTAGCATTTAATCACATGTTGGCAGTACTGACGTGTATTGTCAATCTATGTCAAATTCAATGTTAGTAGGTTAGGTTTTGTTTGTTACTTGACTCAGACTGACGCAAAACTTAACCTGCTAATCTCGAATTCAACATAACCTGACAGTGTTATTATCTTACCAGTGATACCACCACAGCCAATATATGTCTCGCTGTTGTAAGTGTCACTAATAACAATTTTTCCTTTAAAAAAAAATAGAATTTTAGGATAAAATAAACCGTGTTACGATATACGTAACGTCATCTGCTTTCTACAATACTCGAGAATTTTAAAGAACTCGCTCGTTTATTCAAACTATTTTCTCGTAATGTAAAAAGCTTGATAACATTACTTGAATCGTAAATTACTATTACTTTTTCATAATAACATTATAAAAAAATAATTTCCCTGGAGCGTTATTTTGTTATAACATACCTTAAAATACAGTAATTATTATCAATGAATATACCTACTGGTATGATATAAACATTATAAATTACATATGAGATAAAGATCTGTTTGTATGTAGAAACAAATTTGTATTCTCGATTTTTCTTGAAAACCGCTATAATTTTAACCGAACTCAACAAAAATTTGTTTACATTTTCTTTACTACTTGCAGACAAAACTAAGTTTTTTAATGGGTTCATTAACGATACTGAGTTCACTCTGAGACGCGGCTGAGTGAGGTTGGTTGTCGTCGTTGTAGAGTTATTTATTAATTAATGCCCCGCATTTATTAATATTAAGTTAAACTTTTCTATTTGTCGATAATAAACACCTAAGTGCATAGTAGTGACAATTGTAGTTTATCACGCGGCGCGGCGTGCGCGCAGCGATAACCGTTTTTCAAGCGGGTAAGCAAAATTTCTTACTTTCGAGCGCTATCAAGGGACCTATGTGATAAGAAGGTGTCTGCGGATAAACCTTCTATCAAAATAACAACAAATCATGACACAATAATGTCAGGTGATTCATCTACCGTAAACATGGATACTAGCGATAAAGGCGAACATGTTGAGCCAGTTATAACGGTAATTAACCATGGAGAACTTTCCCAAAATAATCAAGAAAAGCAAACAAAAAACAAACGTTCTTTAGACTCACCTGATGGAGATAGTAATAATAAAAGATACTTGTTAGACAATGCAAACTTGTTAAAACAAAACAGATATTACATGCCAGACGAAACTATCACGGCATCTAATGAACAAAGTAGCACGGCAGCTGAGACTACACGCATAAAAACAAAAATCCCACCTATCTACCTGCATAACGCAAATAATTTTCAAAGAGTTATACAGGAAATCAAAGATAACGCCAAAAATCATGACTTCTCAACCGCATATAAAGGTGCTTTTCTAAAAGTTAACGTTACCAGCATCGAAGAC